>SNQJ01S0031706.1:31703-65454 GCA_010110895.2 Picea sitchensis
AAAATTGTACCATAAATACTATGGCTTGTTAAATATGAAATGCAACTGGTCTCACTCAATTTGTATTTTCTATGAATAAGTTATGGTTGTTGTACCTGGAACACCTGTTTGAGACTAGTCAATAGGACTAGTCAGATACCCTATCTTCCACAGGGTGTATATACAAAGTTAGGATGACCCAGAAGCTGATTTTTTATCACATATACCTTGATAATTTCTATGAATATCCTCCAGATTTCAAGGTCTAAAACATTACATAAAAAAAATTATAGCAAAAAATTTGTGATGGCTAAATTCAGGATGATTCCAGAACCCTATCTTACACAGTCTATATCTCTGAAAGTATAAGGCCTCATGAGATAAAATTTGAACCCAACGTACCTTGATCCGTATGAAAAATAGCCTCCAATGGGTTCCATCTGAAACACCCTAGAAAAAACATTATAGTAAAAATTCCAAGGTGTCTAAGATGTAGTAGCAAAACCCTAAGACCTTGAGCTCTGATACCAAATGTTATGATCCAAATACTCAGAATATCATAAAATAACAGAAGTACACAGCATGTATAGAATGTCAATGTGGAGAACAACTCCAATATAGATAAGTTACACAATAACTCCTTAAAGAATAGGGGAATCCCCTCCAAATTAACCAAAGACCATCCATACTTCAAAATTCCACTCACAATAATGAATACACAATCTCTTATGTATAGATATTCACACTTGCACATGAGGCCCGTTTATCACTAGGTCGACCCTATTACATATATATTTACACATTACATGTACATTTAGGCCCATATATGCCCCCCCTTGGGGTCATATCATATACATTTGGTCATATATATGCCCCCCTTGGGTCATAACACATAGCCTCTCATAAAGTTCTGCAATTAAAGACTAATTTCATCCCTGAAGGTTTAGTTCCCTTGGAGCAATTGTCTGATCAAAATGATGTGCCCATAAAGCCTGCAATTGTACCAAAATATGATACCATACATGATTGCAATGTAGGAACCAATCAAGAACCTAAATTCTTTAAAATGTCTAAGGATCTTACCTATGAAGCCAAGCAAAAATATATAGAGCTATTTAAAGAATATATAGATGTATTTTCTTGGAAATATGAGGACTTAAAGACATATGACACTTCCATTATTCAACATAGATTGCCCTTCAAACTAGGGACAAATCCTTTTAGAAAAAAATTGAGACAAGTGAATCCCATACAGTATACTACCTGTCATAGAGAAAAATTCCAAAAATCTTTTGGATGCTAAGATCATAATTCCTTTGAGGTATTCTAAGTGGGTAGCCAATTTGGTTCATGTTAGTAAAGAGAATGGGGAGATAAGGTTGTGTGTTGACTTCAGAAATTTGAATAAATTCTCTTTGAAAGATAATTACCATTTACCTAAGATGGACTATATACTGCAGAAAGTAGTTGGAGCTTCTAGGATTTCCATGGCAGATGGTTTCTCTAGTTATAATTAGGTAGCTATGCACCTAGATGACATAGATAAAACTACTTTTAACACTCCTTGGGGAACATTTATGTGTGACAAGATACCCTTTGGGCTTATTAATGCAGGGGCCACTTTTCAACGAGCAATGGATATTGCTTTTGTGGGAGAAAAGGATAAGTTTATTGTGATATACCTTGATGACGTGATTGTTGGACATTGGGTTTAGCGCTTCCCGTGAGTTTCACAACATGGGTTAACCCCCTCTCGTGGAACCTAATTATGGTGATTGTGGTGAGGACTAATGCATGTGGGTTTTGGTCTAACATCAATTGTAGTCCAACAAATGGTNACCCTTTGGGCTTATTAATGCAGGGGCCACTTTTCAACGAGCAATGGATATTGCTTTTGTGGGAGAAAAGGATAAGTTTATTGTGATATACCTTGATGACGTGATTGTTGGACATTGGGTTTAGCGCTTCCCGTGAGTTTCACGACATGGGTTAACCCCCTCTCGTGGAACCTAATTATGGTGATAGTGGTGAGGACTAATGCATGTGGGTTTTGGTCTAACATCAATTGTAGTCCAACAAATGGTATCAAAGCGACATGTCTCGAGTTCGAAACTCGCCCCACGCGTGTTGGGGGGGAGATTGTTAGACATTGGGTTTAATGCTTCCCGTAATTTTCACGACATGGGTTGACCCCCTCTTATGGATCCTAACTCCAGTGATTGTGGCAGAGACTAACACCTACAGGTTTTGGTCTAATTAAAATCGTAGTCCAACAATGATAATCTTTTCCAAATCAAACCAAGATCATCTTAAACACCTAAGACAGACCTTCATTAAGTGCACAAAATTTGGCTTATCTATGAATCCTAAGAAATCTTTCTTTTCCACGAAAGAGGGAAAATTGTTGGGACTTATTGTATCTAAGGATGGTGTAATACCCCTAGGTTGAACCCCACTTGTACATATAAATGTAAATGAACATATAGGCTACTGAGTCGTGGGTATTGATTGTAAATGTAATTTTAATTATACATATAAGTCTATGATTGGATGGTACAAGGTCTTTGGTTCAATTTTGCGCACATTGAGTTAGTGCGCAGGAATCTCATACCAAAGGAGTGCCACATTTTATAATGTATCGCACACATGTGTAAGTGTGCGAGGATTGGGCACTAAAGGAACGGTGCGCACCATCCTGATTTTTGCGTACAATGGAGTAAGTGCATGGTTTTTGGGGCTAGAGTTCCTTTATGTATATTCATTTTGAGGCCAGAGTGCCTGTGTGGTTATTAAGATGGAGAGACAGATGTTAAATGGCTAGCGAGACATCATTGTAATATGTAATCACATGCAAATATTAATGAAAACACATCATTGTTGAAGACCAACCATGTAAAAGAGTATGGGGGACTAAACTCCACTAGATAGGGAAAGTGGGGCTAAAAGTTAAGGATAAGGGTTCAAGCTAGGGGGGATTAAGCCCAAAGGGATATTATATTAATATTTCTTAAAGTATAAAGTATGGATAATTATTTTATCCTAAGTTCTAAGGATGGGGACAAGTGGGCTCAGGGTAGTTCTCAACATGACATGTGTCAAGTTGGGAACATGCATACATATAGTTTGGACTTAGTTCACTTTCCTATCATTCTATCATCATTCCTTCACTCACTCAGTTGCCATTTGTACCCTATTATTACTATACATGTACCTGTACCTTGGTTAGCTTTGGAGTTGGACTGAAGAAGCGGGTTGTCATGCCCGTAAGATATTGAAGAGATGGGTTTTCATGCCCGTGAGCATTCTCTCCAAGTGAGAGAATTGATGGGAATTGATTCTTGAAGGTGCCAAACTTCAGCTATAGGGATCTGAGACTTCATGTCCGGATTGTTGTTGAAGCCCTGGAAAGGAAGTGGGGTAGCCGAGGGATTTTTGAGCAAATAAGGGGAACACTTCCTAGGGTGGGACAAACATGTAGGGAATGAGGGAATGTAGGTTGTTAGTTTGAGTTGGCACACGTGACTGATCTTTCCTGTTGTCTGAGATACCTTAGTTGGTTTAGGAATCCTTTACCTAGATGGAGTTTAGTCCCAACTCAGGGGTGACCCACTGCTGAGAGTTATGAGCAATGTGGTCTAAGGCTGGGATGAACGTGGAAGGTATGCACACAATTGGTGTTCTTTTAAATCAAAGACAAGTGTCAATTATGTGTTAATTCATATGATACGTTAATATTTATGCATTTGTTTTCATGGGTTTTTCTCGTCTATGTTGCATGCGTGTTTCTGTTATTATTTTGTATGAATATGTGTATTTGTGGAGTACGTTTATAATTTAAATTAGAATCAGAGTTCAAAATTTTAAGTGGCATAGCCCAGTAGGTGGTTGGGGATGTTACAGATGGGGTCGGGATTGATCCTGAAAGAGTGGAAGCCATTAAAACAATCAATTTACCCATAATAAAGAAAGAGGTGCAATCCTTCCTGGGTAAGAAAATTGATTTGAGAAGATTCATACCAAATTTTGTTCAAATTATGAAAAGTATTACTGATATGTTGAAAAAGTATAGTGAGATGAAATGGACTACATAATCCAAGAACTCCTTTGAATAAATTAAGAAATATTTTGGGGAATCTCCAGTTTTAATCAGTCCTGGTTATGAAAAACCTTTTTCAATCTTTTCTTTTGCCTCTAAAAATACTATAGCAACAGTTTTATTACAAAATAATGCAGAGAGCCATGAGTAGACTATTGCATTTTTTAGCAAGGCGTTGAGAGATGCTAAGTTGAAATATACTAAAATGGAAAAGCAAGCATATGATCTAGTTAAAACTCTAAAATATTTCATAGATTACATATTACACTCTTAGATAATTACCTATGTTCCATCTGTTGCTATCAAAGATATTCTAGTTCAAACTGACAGTGAAGGGAAGAGAGGTAAACGGATTGCTAAATTACAAGAATATGACTTAGAAATAAAGCATACAAAGTTGATAAAAGGCCAAGGACTTGCAATATTACTAACTGAAACAAATTGCAAGGTATTAGGCATGAATTTTGTGTCCCAAGGATTAGTTGCAGTCGAGCCATAAATTGAGGATATAACACATTCAATTATGCAAGTAGACCCTAAGTTCTCTCAATCTGACTAGTATAAATATGTTATCTTTTATTTACAAAATTTGAAGTGTGCAACATAATGGGATAAAGAAAAGGCTAGATCAGTGAAATTAAAGTCTGTAAAATACTGTATTATTGATCAATAGTTGTTTTGGAAAGACCCTGGAGGTATTTTAATGAATTGCATCACTGAAGATCAAACATTGGACATGATAAATGAGTTTCATAGTGGGGTTTGTGGAGGCCATCATGTTTGGAGAGCCACTGCTTATAAAATATTAATGGTTGGTTATTATTGTCCTACTTTGTTTCCTGATACTAATGCATTAGTTAGGGAATTTCGTGAATGTGAAATATTTGCAGGCAAACAAAAACTCCTACCCTTGCCACTAAGACCTATAAAAGTGGAAGCACCTTTTCAACAATGGGGTTTAGACTTCATTGGGGAGATAATTCCAAACTCCAGTGGCCAACACACATGGATATTGGCAGCCACATACTATTTTACAAAATGGGTCAAGGCTATTCCAAACAGGGCAGCCACTGATTTAGTTATCATAAAAAAATTGGAGGAAAATATCCTACCAAGGTTTGGTTGTCTTAGAAAGATTATCATTGATAATTTGCAAGCCTTCAAATCTGCTAAGTTTTTGAAATTTTCTCAAGATTATAACATTGAACTTGGACATTCTATTGCATATTACCCACAAGGAAATGGCTTAGTAGAGTCATCAAATAAGAGTTTGATAAGAATTATTAAAACAATGCTCTCAGAAAATAAGAAATCATGGGATTCACACATTAAATATGCTTTATGGATTGACAGAATAAGTACAAAGAGATCTATTGGAACTTCTCCTTTTCAATTGGTATATGGGGAAGATGCAGTGTTCCCAATACATATCAGTCTGCCAATGATGAAGTTCTTACAAGATGAGGAGGAAGAACCAAATAATGTACAAATAAGGATTCATCAATTCATAGAGGTTCAACATAAAAGGGAGTTTGTATTGGTTAAATCACAAGAACATTAAGAGAGGATGAAGAAGATTTTTTACAAGAGAGAAAAATAAAAAAAATAAGCAAATTTTGTTGTTGGAGATCTGGTTTTGAAATGGGATGCTAGAAGATAATACAAAGGGAAACATGGCAAGTTTGACCACCTTTGGATGGGACCTTTTCAAATCCTGGTTGTTCAAGACAATAACACTTATGATCTAACTTAGTTGAATGGTGATTTGTGGGGAGCCCCTGTGAATGGGAGGTTTCTCAAGCATTTCTTACAATCTTGAGCTCTAAGTGTATCCCACTTGTATTATATTAGTTTAGTTTTATTATAGATTTTTTTTTTTCAATTCAGTTTAAGTCAAATTTATGTACTTTCATTTCTTTTGTTTTGCAAATAAAATTTGGACCATTATGTTAAGTTGTTGAGTAGAGAGAACCATTTGTCCTTACACAGATAAAGAGGATGCATTACAGGTTGGGGATTTCGGACTCCAAATCCCAATAGATGAGGAAACTAGTCTATTTCTCTTAGCACATCACAGGGATCTGTTGTCCCCATTGGAGCCAATCTTAGTACAAGGTTTAAATTTTTTCATAGGAACTATTGGTTCAGAGGTAGTTTTAGTTGTGGAGATGATATTGTAAGAAAAGAAGACTATTGGAGCCCATAGCATGGAAATAATCTACCCTATCAATGATGTTATTGAATGGAAAACGTGTTAAAGGAAGGACCTATGGCTAAATTCTGCAAAAAAGAGCTTAAACAAACCTTTGGGGACTTAAACGCCACACCCATGAGATCAGATGAAAGTCAGAGGGGCTTATATTAGTGACTAGGGGTTGTGATCGAGCACTAAGGGTCAATATTTCAATGCATGTTTTTCATGGAAAGAAATCAACGGCTAAGATCTGAACACATTCCGCCTCACGACACCTACAACGTACATCGCACATCACATCCACAATTTGCTCGAGCTTTAATGAAATTTAGGTATGCGAGGGTAGTTTTTGGGCTTGATACATGTCCTATGTACATTGGTTTCACATGAGATGTTTCCATAAAAAAAAATACTCATAAGCCCATGTGATACCACCGGTGGTATCCCAAAACCCATGCTCCCTAGTACATACCTCACGCCTATATGGAAGGTGAGGTGGACCAATCATAGGTAGCCAAGCTTCCACCTGAATATCACATGGTGAGACACATAACAAGTGATTGGTGTACAGTCAGATGAATCCATGCAGACACCGGAGAGATATTATGGATGACGAGAAGACACATGGACCAACCCGGTGTCGTCAATCCTGACAAACATGCCAAAAGGGAATACATCTAGACCAATGACAACCACCATGCATCCATCTTACATTAATGATGCCACCTATGACGTCAGTGATTTTTTTGCATGATTTTTAAATTTGGTGAGGCAGCCAAGATTAAAGTGATGTGTATCCATAGACCATTTAAAAAATGAATAAAACATGATCTTAACGAATTTTCCCGCGTGATAAAGGTCATCATAAACATCAAAAGAATCGTGTGGCACGATCGATCAGTCCAATATGAGGAAAATCATTGGTAATCATCATCATTTCAGATACGACTACAGGGAAATAAGATTTTTGGTCATTCCTTACACACTGTGATATCCGATCTTCAGTACTATGAACGGATTTGATCAATCATGGGTTCGGCCAATCGGATTTTCTGTGGCACATCACAGCGATATAAGTAAGGGCCACATGACAAGTTATCACCATCTGCAAGCATATATTCTTCACTGGATTCTTCTTTATGAGCTATGCTCTAATGGATGGTGATTCTCCTCCAGAGGATTCTTTCCTTGATAAGTCATGTCATCCATCTTGGCTTCAGATGTGTTGGAACTTTTTCATGTACTCACAAAGGGGAAGAAGGCCCCATCTTATTCATACTAGTTTAGATATGGCAACAACAAGTTATCCTATAAATTAGCCTAAGGTACAACTACATTTTCTATCCAACATATCGATGAGACAAGTGGTAGGGGACCGAAGCATTGGATCGATGTTCTACTATGTAGCGAGGTGATTGTGGCTGAGAGGAAACAACTAATTTTTCTTTCAGCTAAAAAAAAGCCTCTATTTTGCAAAATCAAAAGGTACCCAGCCCAACAAATCTATCCTTTGGATCCATTCATATGGAAGGATCCAGATTGAGACAACTTTGGGGATAAAAATCCTTCAATCAAAGGACCTTTAACCATAGTCAAAGTTATTGTTTCACTTTAGTTGGAATTTCTACTAGAAAGATAAAAAAAAAATCATCAACTAAAGAAGTAGTATTAAGAAACTATTAAGGTAGTTTCTAGAAGCAAGAATTGTAATACCCCTAGGTTGAACCCCAATTGTAATGTACATATAGGATGGTGAGCCAAGATATTTTGGGCCAGAGTGCCTTTGTATATGTATTTTGAGGCCAAAGTTCCTATGTGGTTATTAAGTTGGAGATTCAAATGGAAAAAGGCGAGTGAGACTATCTCTGTAATATGTAATCACACTCGATGTTTTTAATAAAAATACATCATTGTTGTAGACCAACCAGAAAAAAGAGTTTGGAGAGATAGAACTCCACTAGAAGGGAAGGGGAGCTAAGGGTCTAGAAAGAGGAGCTAAGCGAAGGGGGATTAAGCCAAAAGGAATATTATATTAATATTCCTAAGGTCTAAGTTATGGATACAATTATATCCTAAGTTTCTAAAAGTGGGGGAACGTGCCCCAAGTGGAGCTCAAGGTAGTTCCCAACATGACAAGAACATGCATACCTAAAGTAAGAAATCAGTACATTCTTACCATCATTCTTTCATTATTATCTCTTCACTCTAGCCATACGTACACTCTACAATCCATTAGCAATACTTGCACTTCTAAAGCTTTGGAGTTATTTTCTAACCAGTAAACCTATACAAATTGAGCTAAAGAAGCGGGCGTTTAGGCTCATGTGCATTTTGAAGAAGAAGGTTGTCAAGCCCGTGAGCATCTCCTTTAGGAAAGAACTGGTGGGAGTTGTTCATGTGTGCCAAGTTACAACTACATAGCTATGAGACTTCATGTCCAACCTATTGTTGAATCCCCAGAAGGGAAGTGGGGCAGTCGAAGGACTCTTGAGAAAAGAAGGATAACACTTCATGGGGTGGGAAAGGCTTTAGAGAATGAGAGGATGTAGGCTGGTTGTTGGAGTTGGCACCTTAGTCTGAGCATTTATGCTATTGATAGACCTTAGCCTGGCTTAGGATTCCTTTTCCTTGGTGGAGTTTTAGCCCTAGCTCGGGGTTAACCTGTTGTTGAGGGTTTATGACCAGCAAAGTTTATGTCTAGGAGGAAACTCTGAGCTCTACACACAGTTGGTGACTTATTCAAAAAATAAGTGCCTTTTGTGTGTTCGTTTTAATTACTGTGTGAATATTTATGTGTTTTATGTATGAATTTTACCTATATATTTATGCATGTATATATTGGTTGTTAGTGTGCATAATTATGTTCATATTGTTATTGGATAAATCCGTAGGTGCGGACACTAATCGATCTCCCTAGATCCACCTAGATCTAGAACAAAGCAAGACATAACATGACTCTTTCCCTAGATTTTGATCATTGAATTAAATAGGAGGCAAGAACAAATAACATACCTTGTTATCGCTTCCTATGGTCTTTGTTGCTCCCCCTTCGCTCCAGTGCTCTCGTGCAGTCAAGACCAAGACAACACAAACCAAACAAAGTGAAGAAAGCACGATCTATTCAACGGTCAATCTATGTATATGATCAAGGAATTATACAATAAAGTGGAAATAGCTTTATGGGAAAGGGACATATTACTGTATCATATTGCTGTATCCTTGTATTAATGGAAAGTAAATAATACAACCTGAGCCTTGATGTAGTAAATCTTGGTTTTGATGGCCCTTGGCTCGACACACACACTTGTTCTTGCATGAAGAGAAGATCAACCTTGGATAAACTTGTTGAGAGTCTCAAGTTGTTGTAGCTTAGGTCCTTACCTGAATTCTTTCACTAATTTGTCAAGTAGATCTTAACGTAACCTTTAACCTTTTTCCATGAGAATTACCTCAATATATGGAGAGAATGAATTAGTTACTGGATAGAATGATCCCAAAATATTAGGGAATCCATTACTAGGATAACCATTTGAATGTCATCTCATCCTTCTAGAAGATTCCCTTCTAGAAGCATCCGAGAAATTCATCTTTTCCTTGCTTTAGAAAGAGTTTGCACCCTAGCGGTTCAACACCGGTCTGAACTTATACATACCACAGCTTAAAATGACTAGAATCAGCCATTCCTTGAGGCAAATCTCTAACAACTTCTTGAAACGGAGTCTTCAAAAAATGAGTTTTGTGGAAGAGATGAAAATAGCTTTTTCTCAGGAGAAAGTTCTAATAAGAGCAGTACACCATCAGTAATACATCATCACGATGACCAAAAATATGGAAGTGACAATATATAGAGCATTTTATTTATTCATGTCTCCGAGGAAAAAGTTTACATGTGTGGTCCAACTTTTAGGGTTAGGATGCTACAATGTAGTATTAGAGATCTAGTTTTGACATTGAGCCTGCATGGGACAATTAACAAAGTGAAAAATTGAAAGTTGCATTGTATGCGTGCAATTTGTTTGACAAAATATCTTCGAGAAAGCGCTTATGTCTACAATTTGTTGATAAAAAGTTTGTAGTTAAGTGAAAGAATTTCACGAGTAGTTTGAAGGAATAGAGCCCGTGGATTAAAATCCCTCAATTTAAATCTTAAATTGGGAATTTTCGACCTATAATTGAGTGAGAGTATGGATTTTCATAGTGCCATGTGGTGAAATGGTAGAAATTGGGAAAAATCCCCAATTTCTGGTGTTAAATTCATGAGAAAATGGCGGAAAGGTCAAAATATTTTGCTGAGATCAAATTGGTGTTTATAGAACCAAAATAAACCGTATTGATCCTAATTACTGAACTCTAATGGAATCCAAGGAAGAATTACTAAATTAATCATTTTGGGCATTTTTTAGAAATTCAAAAATTAGGTGGAGTGAAAAATTTGGCTATTTTTAGCTGTGGCTATGTGTGTGATGGGATCCATGTGGAAGAGGGGTGACATGTACTTCCATGGTGACTCGGCGATTGGTAATAGGTGTGGAAATGGACATTGAGGTGATGCGAGGGGGTCCCCGGTGGTTTGGAAACCACCAAAGGAGGTGAAATACACCCAGAATTACGTATGTCATAGGGGAGGAAATTGTCCATTATAGTTGCAAACACCCCTTTGTTGGCGGTTGTTAAATGGAGAGTTACAATGGTGATCATCGATCATGATTGCAACCATTAATAGACATCCAAATCTCCATCGTCAGATCTAGTGGCGTGCAAGTATGCATGCTCGAGAAATGGGTGTGGGATGGGGCCCACCCATACCTAGGAACTAATGAATTGGTGCCACATGGAGGTCACACTATGGTGAAAATAAAGGATGCATTAGTAGGTAAGGAAAGAGAAGGAGAGGGATAGAGAAGAGACATGGGATGAAGCAAAGGAAGGTCGACATAGTCAAATTATGACATGACATCATTTCCAGGCTGCCAGGTGGACCCAGGGCACAACATGTTAGTAAACTAAAATTCCGAAGCATTAAAAAATTTGATGAAATTTGATATCCAGATTCATTAACTAGGACCATTTTGAGGCCCAAAAACCATTTTTTAAATCAAATTTGTACAAAATTATATGTCCTTCCAAGACAAATACTTTTTGCATCTAAAATGATAGAGTTCAAGGAGAGATTTCTAATGAGATAAATTGTTAGATCAAGTAGAGCCTTGTATGAGGGAGTTACATGTCAAACAATGGAGGGTAATTTTTTGGGTACTAGTTCACTTTGAGGAATTATAAATTCCACAGTTTGCGAGGGGCCCCGACCAGAACACTTGAATTATCATCATATTATTGTATTACAAAGAGGCTGACTTCGATTGTAATGTCGACACGGAATATTGAATCTGAGAGACAACCAAATTGTTGAATCTAGTCAACAATGGGTTAAAAGGATGAATAAATCCTTCGACTTCGAGATCCGATATTAGATTAGCGACCTCCGGCCTTAAAAGTGTTTATTTTTGTAGGCTCTATTTTATGATCTCAATAGGACCAGCCAATACAAAAGTCTCAGTTTGATCGAGTCGACGCTTCAAAGTAGGCAATGGAGATTTCAATTCGATGAGTGGAAGAACCTGAATTCTCCTATATCAACGAGGCAGTTGATCAGCCACTTTAAATCAAATATTCAAATCACTGGCCAACACACCCACCTAAGTCGCGCACACACATAGTCCACACACTAGAAAATCCCTGGAAAAAATCACAAACAACTTCACCAATACTCCAACTCATGGGGATTGGGTCCCAGAGACCACGGTGTGCTTGAAGTTAGGAGGACATTCAGGAAAGGCATATGTTGATTAAGTCCCCTAAACCAACGAATAAAGAAGTGAGAGACAATTACCTCAACCTCCACTAGCAAGCCCTTCTTGAGATTTGCAAATTGCCACTGCAGGGAACCTTATAGGGGTACTAAGAAGTGTGATGTGATGTCTCTCCTAGGTACCACATGAACCCCCTGCAGTCACTTATGAGAAACCTAGGAACAACCACTAAGGATACCAACTTGAAGTTAGTGTCCATGAGGGTACAATCAGCAGTCAAGATCGAACGTATGTGTAGGGTAACAAATCCTGAATCTTTGAAAGCGTTGCCTCTCCAAGGGAGGTGGGGCACTAAGGAAACCCCCAAAATATGATCACTCCATTGTGTTTAGTCAAGCTTCAGAGGGGTTTGTCTACTCAACTCTTCCTCTTGCAACCTCATGTTTAACTCCTATGTTAGAGAAGCTTCACAGCTGTATACCTATACAAGAGTTGAATTTTAGCACTCCCTATATCATACTCCTAAATTGCTTTTTATGGCCTTGGAGAGATAACTCTCCAAGCTAGTCCAATGCCCTAGCTTAAGCTAGTTTGTTAACCCTAGAAAATGAAAAATCTAGCTTATTTTAATTAAGCATTCATTTTAAAGGGGTTGTTGTTTACTCACAAGAGAAATAAATGAAATTAAATGGTGTTTTAAATACTCGATAGAAAATCAAAACTTACCCATAAGAACATGTCCTTAATGATTGTTCTTCACTGAAAATGAGTGCAAAAATGCTTCAGAAAAAAGGAGCAAACTCTTTTATTTTCAATGATATAAAATGAGTGCAAAAGCACTTCAGAAAAAAGGAGCAAACTCTTTTATTTTCAATGATATGAAAAAATGAAAAAATTTATTTCATATGGGATGCACTATTGATGCAATTTTTCTTTTTGAAATGCAAGGCAACTGAAAATAAATTATACTATCCTTTTCATCAGAATTGTAACTAACTTTTCAAAAATGAAAATCTTTCAAGAATGTAAAATGCAATTTGAAACCTAAAAGCGGTAAAAGAGAAAATGCACTCCTACAAGTTTTTCTTTTTCACGGAAAAGTGTAGTAATCACTGAAAAGAAACCACGAAGTACACTTTCTATAATTATTTTGTTTTTCTTGTTTAAAAGGTAAAAAACAATAGGAAAATTTTAAGCAAACTTTCTTCTTTAAACCAACAAGAAAGAAACAAGAAAGAGGCAGAAGAAGAACTCGGACCAATGAAAACTTGTCAAGGACAACAAGCAAGGCTAACCGATGCAAGAAAGAATCTGGAAAATAACTTCTTAAACCAACTCTATAAACTTGAAAATGGTTGACAAAGAAATGAAAAAAAATTGTTCCTCTTTTGTTAAAAAGCTAACTAATTAACTTTTGAACCCAAACAACAACCCAACATAGTCCTAGAGTCCCAGGAGAAACCCCATACACCTATCCCAACACCCCAAAACCAAAGAAGATTCGAAAAAACCTTCTCTAGAGAGATTATGTGACTATGCTCAAAGTAGACCACGTATGTACATGACTGTCTTAACTGGTGGGTGTGTATGTACACAACTGTTATAGTTGAACAATGTGTATATACTTCAAAAATTCCAAAAAGAGAAGTAAAGAGGCAAGCAACAAGCTCAAGTGAATAAAGAAAAACTCAGGCAATTACAAGTTACTATTCTGAGTGCTCGATAGAAGTCATAAACAAAAGAAAAACAATCAAATCAAGTAAACAAAGAAAAAAATCCCAGAAACAGACCCACTAGGGAGAATATCCCAATATGGTTGTGAGTTATGCTTTCGGGGAAAATCCCCTACAGTTGTGTTCTAACTGCAGTGAATTGATAACCATAAAGACATCAAATTCCAATGATAACAAACAACAAAGATTATATAACTGATTTTAACCGAAATAACTAACTATCATAAGAAGGAGAAAAATAAACTCACTGACAATCCTACACTTGATGGACTTCCTGAATTCTGGAATCTTCTCGGTCTTTTCAATAGCTTCCAATGCAACATGTAAAAACTCAAGCATACAAGTCTATTAGGAGAGGTAGTTATACTAATAACTAACTCGTTAGTTCAATTAAATACAAAAGAAATTCAATGAAACTAGTGTTCTAAACATCATATATTAAATAATTGCAAATTAAACATTGAGAACACATTGTTTCGAAGGAATGAACATCTTATAAATATTCAACAGTCTGAAAAGTACACTATATACTTGTATTGTTGCGGAACTGCCCTATCAAAGGGACTCAGGGTCGCTCCACCCAAGCTTATGCTATAATGAGGTCTCGACCTTTTATTCACCAGCAGACTCAAGGAGGATTCAAGGAGGCTCCTAGTTAGATAGAGAGGTGCTCAAAGTGTTAGTTTGAAGAGAAATAGGAAACAAACAATACACACATGGATTTTCACAAAACAACAATAATATCCATCAAGATCACATTGTATTAATGTACAAATTAATTACATCCCTCTCTTTTACATCAATACAGCATAAGGCCTCACTATATCATTGAGGTGCTCTTCCAATATAGATAATTGGTACAACCATCTCCATAACTATCTCCATGAATATATCTAGTTGATTCTATGTGATCTCCATCCCTAATTTCTCTCATTGTCCTCATCTTTGATCGTACATAGACTTCTAGAATAAGTCTACTTTCATTAACAATAATTTCATTATATCATAAGTATGAATTATTCCTTCACAAAGAGGCTAGAAACAAGGGTTTCTAGGTTAAGAACCAACAAGAAATGGGAGGTTTATGGGTTTGCAGACATGGTGGGGTTAGCCAATATTTTCTTTCCTTTGATATGCACTTAGTCATTACCTTTCTCCTTGGATCAAATGTTCTATTTAAGCCATCTCTAATTGGCTAGAGACAGTTTAGTACGGGTAAAAAGAGTTAGGAAACTAACAAAACTCATAACTCAACTTTTAATTAGGCAACGATATATTTTTTAAGCATTTATTAACATGTACATGACTTTACTTTGTGAAACCATCATATACGCATGTAGCATAACTTCCAAGGTGTGTACAAGTTCCAAAAAAGTGTTTTTTAGAAGATCTCAAGGAGGTACGAGGAAGAGGTGTCTGCAAGTAGGGTAGGGACTAGGCCAATAATATCATCAATGATTTACTTGTGGAAATTCATTCTATAAGATCTACAACAAACCTATAGCTCTAATCACGTCGGGTTGGATTACCCTTGGATCCACAACTCATGTTCACTCAGAACTTCCACCATCGGGAAGGGTCCACTCCCCATAATCATGAGACTTCTTGATTAGTTCTTAATGATGAGAATTCCTCGATGGATCCAACGGTCCTCAGATACCCACATCCAACGATCAGAGATAAATTGAATCTCTCAATTAATCGATATTTAAATAGCACCACCACTCCAACAATATTTATTTTTTGGGATGGACCATACTAGATCCAACAGCTCAAGACCCGTCGACTTCCACATCGATAGATATTTAGTTCACATTACTCTCAGGATTTTAGTCTCAAGAATTCCACATCAACAATTCTTCCTGTGCCCTTTCCCAAAATTTCTTGATCCCCATTCCCCCGACAAACTTATCGGGTTAGCACTCAAGGCATCTATGGTCCAGATCTCACCGACCCATCCTTTGATATATCAATGGCTCATGTCGACTCAAGAATTATCTTATCAATAATTCATGAAGGATTCATGCTTTGGATTTTTTTGAAGGTCTTGCCTTCCGACAGACTCCTCCCAAGGCCTAGATCCCTGACAATCGGCCAGGATCTTCTCCTTATGTCGAATCAACAACTATCGTTCCTATGGGTTTAAATAAAGGTTTTCAATATGGCTACTAGACGTTTCTAGATTTAACAGTCCCGCATTCTTTAAGACACCTTCTTCAAATATTTTAACCCATCTCCTTCAATCCATTAAATCACTTTCCAACAAGCAAGAAACACACCATCCTAGCCCCCAAATGAAGATTTTATATCCTATAAACTTTATATTTTAAAGACAGGGAGAACACGGGATTATTGGTTTGTATTGGCCTTCCTCGTACCATTATTACAGTTACTTCATTCAACTCATAGTCATCATTCATGCATCACATTAACCCATTAAAATGAACATAATACAGTCCATTCAAATATTCAAGAAACATTACAGATAAAAACACTTATATGTTCAATAATATTTTCCAACCAGTTAATCAATTGAGGGGAAATGTCTTTCCTAACAAACATAGGCTATGCTGCACTTTTCCCTTTCTACAACATGCCACCCCCATGCCTAGCTAGGATACAACCAGGGGACTCTCTCAATTGACTACCAAGTCAAAAAATCGATAAGGAAGGTTACTCTCCATTGGAAACAACATGATTTTACCTCTTCCCATTGAGATCGGGACCTCCATGAGTTTATTAGAAACCTTCCCAATTGGATTTCCTCTACACAAGGGAGTCCCTTATATTCTACACCATCCCTCAACAACCTCCCCTTACCAATGCCAGTTTCTTTCCAGTAAGCACCATGTCGCGGTCCTCTATTTCTCAAGTTTGAATATGGGTTTTCTCTATTCCAGGGTGACCATTCAACTCTTGGGAAAGCTTCCTATTTTCTTTAGGAAAACTTCACAATTTATGTGTTGCTTAGATCCGTATGCGTGAGTCCAGTCTTCTCAAGCGCATTGCCATCTATTTATGAGTCTCTAACTCATCTCTACGTGTGTGAATTAGGTATTTGAGTGTGCGTGTGTCTAGTATTTGTGCGTCTATGTGTCGTGTCTCTTTTTGCATCTGCTTTCTCTGTGTATTTTGTATTTATTTTTGTTTTTTCCCTCTTCCTCCTTATTCATTATTCCACGTTGGATTGTTCTCTCTATTCCTCGATATCCCTAGTGACTTCTATCAGAAGTAAACCCTTAGGTCGATATCTCAAATCGAAGGGGAAAATCTTGTGTACTTTTGGTTGAGGCTTTAATCGACCCTTCACTCTTCCAAGTACCAAATTTAGACAACAATTATAACTGATCAAATACCCAACATGATCTTCGTTAATAGGTTCCATGGGGTCAAGATAATCCAAGTTCGTTGGACAAGTTATGCATTCAAGTTATGTAAGTGTAGGTTTGATTGTTGGTGAGCTTCCTAATTTCTTCATTAAAAAATCATAGTTCCACCTCACTAATCCCACTCGTGGTATCATGGCCAGTACTGCAAAGCTTCCTTTTCAGTTAATTGTTTGGTGTTTTCATTAATTCATAAATAGAATTACATGCTTCATTAGTAACAAGACATGAAGTCTTAACATAATTACAGTCATGGGAGAAAACGGGGTGTTACATTCTTTCTACTAATTCTGATTCTTTCTCAATTTCGTGTAATTTTGTTAAAGAGATTGGCTTAATTAAATAAAATTAGGCATGTAAAGACTAAAATTATGAATAAGAACAAAAATAACACAAGCACGACTCAACAAATTGATAATAGAGTTCACCCATATGGGATACATCTCCGGGTCCACTTCAGTTGATGATCTAATCCATTAATAAGGATCCAAGCATACGATTACAACTCTTTACATCAACAATGGTCTTCAATCTACCAAAATTTATCCATGATGTCCTCTAGGAAGATATCAATGGCTTCTTCCCATGATAAATGAACATAGACTTTGCTTATTCTCCCAATGAAGGGGATTTTTGTTGATGATTGAAACCCATAATCCTAGCCATCACAACAAGTAACAGGTTGCTCAATGTAGATGAAAATGTGGTTGATGTATAACCCAGAGCTACCAACTAAATTTTTTTGTTCAAAGGACCCAAACAAATCGCTTTTCCACTTGTAGAAAATGTCAAACAAAGTTTGTAGTTAACAACACATTGGCATGCATGTGGAAGTTTATCCCCTATAGGTACATCGTCACAGGTGGAAGTACTTGTATTTTACCCTCTAGAATTATCAACAACAGTCACAATAGCCCTAGATGCCACTGCAATATTCATCAACATGAAGGAAAATAAAGATGATAATTCCTCGCCTCGAATGCAATATAAATACGCATCGATATGAGTAATATGGTTGCATACAAATGATTTGCAGTTGAATTGGAGTATGTATGAATTGATCTGATGGATTTCAATCTTAATAGAAGAAGATTCTCTGCTAACAACATCGTATACATGAGGTTTACAATGTTCTCATAGTCCTTCCAAATCCACCAATAGATTTCTCTAGAAGAAGAAGCTTCTAGATGGCCATACAAAAAATTTGATTGCATGATCACAGGGTTTGATCTTTGTTGGATATGTGATCTAAGGTTTGGATCTAAGCTTGCTTGGCATTTGGGTAACGGATCGGTTATCCTCCTCGCTCAATTTCATTTTTATTTTTATTGTGCTTGAAAAATATTTTTCTTTCCTTTATTCAGTTTCACTTTGATGAGTAATTGAGAGTTCATATTACACATTTATAACCATTACTCATTTGTGAAACCAAGAAAAGAAAAGAGAGCCAACACGATTTCAACAAGATTCTTTTATTTCAAAATAAAAGTCAATAATACATAACATAAAAGGTGGTAGGTTAACAAAATATTATATAGGAGCATAACAAGAATATAAGATACTTCCTAATCACTGAGACAAACCAAACCCTCAAGAAAGGGGGCACTGGTCTTCGACTGACATGTATAACATTTTCTCTTAAAAAGTTCTTTCTTAATTTCTGCTACGTCCTACATTATGATAGCCAAATTTCTTTCGATTGTGGTATTAAAATCTGGGTTTTGCCTAGATGCGGATCCTTGAGTCTCCTCTTGGTTCACATAGTTACTTGGGCCTTCGGCCTTTTAAGGACATCCACATTTTCCTTTGACACTTTGTGGCCTAAGGAACTTACATCCTTTGACATTGGTATGTTGAAAGTAGGATAGGCTTTCACTAGAGGAGTCCATTGTTATAGAGTTGTTCCCTTTATCTGCATTAAATTCAACTCTCTAGTTTGACAATATTTAGGACCAACTACCTCCATAAACCAAGTATAATCATCATAATTTACAACCATAACTATGTGATAATTTGCCAACTTTATGAGAAGACAAGTATAGAAAAACAAGGTAATAATGATTGTTTAAACGATCTAAAATTAAAATATAATAATAAACAAATCACAATCTAATCCTGAAAGTACAATGAAAATGAATCATAATCATGTTAGTACTTTTAGGTAATTAATGTTCATTTATTAAATCATAATTATGATGACCTTTGAAAGACTTATGGAAGAATGATGGAAGATTGAACATTGACTAATTGCAAATACACACATGTTGTAATTAATTCAYGCATTCCAAGTAACCTCGTTAAATGGCTCATTTTGCCCAACAAACAAGGCATTGGTCTTCATTTCTTGATGCCTTGCAGGAAAGCATCATCCCCAAGTTGAGCCAAATGTTGTAACTTTGATCGATTTTTGTTTAATTATTGATTATTCTTTAACGAAATTGTTCATATTTAAAAAATAAAAGTTGAAATTTCATTGTCGATAAGATTTTTGAATAAATGAGATAAAAGAAGGAAAAATTGGGTTTAGGGAGTTCTTTTAACCAATCATAGGTTGACAAGTGTTGAATATTTTTCAAATTAGTTGTGCACAGGTTCAAAATTCATAATTTAAAGGTTTTTATTAAAATGGTCATGCGTTAAATTCGATGAATCATGATGAATAGTGAGAAATGTATAAGATTGATGGTGGAGCACCAGGTTACAAGTTTTTAGCATTGGCCTTCACCTCTGCAAACTAGAAACCACCTGAATACACATGGCAACTTCTTTCCAATTGTGGAGGGCAAAGACAATTTCAAAACTACTCATAGACTCCACAAATTGCTTGATGGTTTTTTATTTAATAACTTAACAATTAATGCGGTAGGTTAGATTAAATGATACATATACCCACCCATTTGAGGGAAATAAGGAATTGAAATGTGTTAGGATATGGCAATAATTTTTAATATGTAACACATGCAAATATTGAAAAGGTGGCTATTTCAAACACTATCTGTTAGCGTTAGAAGTCACTCTTGGATTTCGACAGGAGCAGAGCCCAACGCCCATCAGTTTATGTCACGAATAAATTTAATGGGTGATCAAATGGGTAGAGACCCAGGAAGGTATCACTCTAACTCAAGGACCAGGCCTGGTATGTAAAGAACAAAGGAGATCTTGATCTAACTTCCGTCAGTGAGTTGATTGTAAAATGAGCAGTGGGAAGACTTGGTGAAATGTGTGAGCAAGACTACCTCGGGCATCGGGCCTTTCAACAGCTTGAGGAAGAAAAGCTCAGAATACAAGATCCTCTTGGTTCTGAGCTTCAGGGAACTGAAGGGTGACTTGACTGGATCCTCCAATTCCAAATTATTCAGCGTTGAGAAAATACAAGAACTGATTAGAAACAATGCAACCATTACAGTGATCCAACATACATCATCCTATAACAGCGCAACTCGACTGGATCCTCCAATTTCGAGTTGTTCTATCACAGTGTAAACAAAGAGATGGAAAGAAGCTAACATTCATAAGGCAATTAGTCTCAAGTGCCAATACATAACCAGAGCAACCAGTGCTTCGTTAAAACTTTACAATCGGTAGCCTAGCTCAACCATCGATACCTTCAAAAATAAAAAAACTGAGTACATATACTCAGAAAAATTCACCCAACAGAGGCGTGCTCCGACCTCCAAGGCGTGGCATCCCTTCAGTCAAATTCGGACGGAAATCCTTCATCAAACGTCACCTTAACTTTGCATGGCCTTTGCAGGGGAGGTAGTTGAAACATTAAAGTTCAACCTATCGTGTGCAGGTTCTTTGGTCGGATGAGAACATCAGATCGGCATGGGATTTTCAGATCAATCTGCACACTGGACGGTCTTGGGAAAACCACCTGCCAGACCCTCCATGCCTCACATTTAATGGGTGAGCCGATGTTTCAACTACCTCCATACACCTTCATTCATTTTTAGCGAGGACCAAGATCGAGGTCGAGCTGAACTGGCCCCTAGAGAACGCGGTGATCCCTTCTGCTACTAAACTCGGCGCTTCGGCCCTTTGCCCAATTCTTTCTATCACCCCCAAGTGACCATGGGCTATGACCATGTGCCTATCTCCAAGGGCGCTTTCGGCATTTCACGTTTCATGGATGGGAGGAGGCTGCTCCTTGTGCTTCAAAGCTACGAAAGGTGAGGTGGTGACACCACCTAATCGTGCACCACGTATCCCCTTCGATGGATGGTCATGATCATCTCAGAAATATGGTGGGCCCAACTCCTGAGCACTTTCGGCGCTTCACGTCTCGTGGATGGGAAGGAGCTAGTCCTTACTCATCAATGTCGCGATGCACGAAGAGGCGATAGGGCCTAATCACGCACCACGTGTTCGTGCAGGATGGACAGTTGAGATCACTTTCGGCTACACTGTGGGCCCGAGTCCTGAATTCTTTCGGCGCTTCACATCTCGCAGCTGGGAGGAGGTTGGTCCTCGTTCTTCAAAGTCATGAAGGGTGAAGTGGCGATATAGCTTGATCGTGTGCCATGTACTCCTCCGGGATGGACAGCTAAGATCTTTTTGGTGATATATAAGTGTTATCCATTGCGCTAATCCTGGTGCAACTCTGCTAACCGCGATTACCCGCTGATCGTCGATATGCTCTATAGATGGATCTTGGTCATTGACAACATAACTTCGCCCGCTCGCTTGATTGGTAACCAGAAACGATATTTTTCCATGCTACGCTTGGGTGCTTGTCGTGCAGCCTCCAGACCTGGATACTCTTACGCCCAAGACAATAATTATTGCTAGCATTAGGCTCCACAGGGGATCAAGTCATCCCTGTGATGCTCTAAGAACTCATTTTGTAGCTTCAGTGCCTTGTTATTGGGCTATGGATTCATTTACTAAACCGAAAAACAAAAATAAACAAAGAACCAATAAGACAATATTTACAAACAAAGGAGCCATCTAAGGCTCAAACAAAACACTTCTTCAGAAAATGCCCATTTACTGGGTTGTTGAAAACCTCTTCACCCTCCAAATTCTGCAACCTGTATGTGTTATTTGAGAAAACCTCAAATATTTTGAAGGGCCCGATCCATAGGGCTTCAAATTTGTCGTGTTTGCCCTTGTCTTGTTTAGGAGCATCCCATTTCAGTACCAGGTCTCCTATCTGAAACTCTTCCTTCTTGGCCTTTTTGTCAAAAGCCTGCTTGATCTTCTGCTGATGGTCCTGAATTCTATTCATTACCTGTTCTCTGGTCTACCGGACCTCTACCAGTTGTGAATTCTTCTGATCATATCATCAGGCTCTTCTTGATAATCCTGGAAGAACGGGAATGGCTAGCTGAGAAGGGAAAACAGCTTCTACTCCATAAACCAATTGGAAACGGGAGATGCCTATAGATCTCTTTATGGTCACTCGATCGGCCCATAGAGCGAATTTCAAATTTGAATCCCAGGCCTTTTTGTTGTCCTCCAATAGTATTTTGATGATCCTTATCAGGCTTTTGTTGGAGGACTCTGCTAAAACATTGCCCTGGGGATAATATGGGGTGGAGTGAATCAGTTTGATCCTGAATTGCTCACAGAACTTGGCTAGCGGCTCAGCCTTGAAAGAGGTTGCATTATCAGTGACAATTTTGCTTGGGCAGGTGAATCTTGTGATGAGGTCTTCCAGGAATCGAATGATTACCTTGTGGGAAGCATTCCTGGTGGGAATAGCTTCTATCCATTTAGTAAAGAAATCTGTGGTAGTTAGGATCCATCTGTGTTGCCCACTGGAAGTAGGGTGGATCTCTCCAATAAAATCTAGGCCCCATTGTTGGAAGGGTCCTGAAACAACTACAGGCTTTAAAGGCAAAGATTTAAGTTGTTGCTTTCTTGAAATTCTTTGGCATTTGATGGAGGATCTTACCTTTCTGCAGACGTCAGTGAATAAGGTGGGCCAGTAATACCCAGCCCTGGGGATTTTGTAGGTTGTGGTCTTCCAGAAATGATGCCCTCCACATAGGCTACTGTGAAATTCAACAATGATCCTGTCAGCCTCTTGTGGGTTCATACATTTCAAAAGCACCCCCAGGGGGTCTTTCCAATATAAAACTTGATTGACAAGGCAGTATCTGACTGCTTTGAGCTTCAGAGCTCTCGCCTTGTTTCTTTGCAGGCCATCTGGAGGCTGCAACTCTTGCAGAAAATATATGACATCCTTATACCAAGGACATCGAGCCAACGGGGGCTCTGCTTGAGGGTCTACATCAGACAGTTGATCCTGCTGATTTTCTGAGCATTCATTAATGAAACCTACCCGCAAAGCTTTGCAATTTTCTTCATCCAACAGCTTGGATAAACCTTGACCTTTGATTAATTTGGTAGGCCTTATTTCCAATTCAAACTCAAGTATCTTGGCTATCCATTTACTCCTCCTCCCGTCTATATCAGGCTAAATAAGAATGTCCTTAACAGCGGTCGAGGGGACATAGGAAATGATCTTCGACTGCAGGACATAGGTTCTAAAGGATTTGAGGGTCTTTACCAAGGCATAGGCCTGCTTCTCTATAATGTCATACCTGACCTCAGCATCCCTTAGAGCTTTGCTAAACTAGGCAATAGGCTACTCTTACCCGGCATCGTTTGTCTGTAATAAAACAGCAGCCACCGTGTCAGATGAGGCAAAGGAGAAAATAAGGAAATCCTTTGAGTAATCRGGAYTGATAAGCATAKGAGMTTTTGTCAAGGCCTTCTTTGTCTACTCAAAGGAATTTYGAGCTTCAGAGGTCCACCTAACTTCATTTTCCTTTCTCAACATGGTTGTTATAAGCTTTACCACCTCAACAAAGTTAGAAAATAACCTTCTTAGAAAATTAATCTTTCCAAGGAAAGACTGGACTTCTTTCCTAGATCTTGGGATTGCCAATGCTTGGATTGCTTCAACTCTGGTAGGATCAATTTTGACTCCTTCTGTTGATACTATGTGGCCCAGTAACTTTCCCTCCTTCATGGCGAATAGAGATTTTTTGGGATTCAATGAAAGGCCAAAACTCCTGCAGTTCAGAAAAACCTTCCTGAGATGGCAACAATGTTCTTTATCAGATTTGGAAAATATTGTTATGTCGTCTAGATAGATGACCACAAACTTATCCTTTTCCCCAATGAAAGCTACATCCATGGCACGTTGAAATGTTGCCCCTGCATTCATCAATCCAAAAGGCATTTTAGCATACATGAATGTGCCCCATGGAGTGGTAAAAGTCGTCTTTTCCCTGTCCTCAGGAAGAACAGAGATTTGATTGTATCCAGAGAAGCCATCAATCATGGAAATCCTGGATGCCATTGTTACCCTCTGCAATATATGTTCCATCTTTGGTAAGGGGTAATTGTCCTTCCGTGAGCTCCTGTTCAGGTTTCTAAAATCCACACAGAGTCTAATTTCTCCATCCTTCTTCCTTACAGGGACCAAGTTGTCCACCCACTCTAAATATCTCAATGGCACGATGATCTAGGCATGTAGCAGCTTCTTCACTTCTCTCTCCATGATAGGCAGCAACATAGGATTGATCTGTCTTAGCTTCTGCCTAAATGGCTTTGCCTCCTTTTTCAACGGGATTTTATGCTCACTGACAGAAGTGTCATAAGTTTTGAGATCTTCATAGGTCCAGGCAAAAACATCAGCAAAATCCCTCAATAGTTCAGTGTATTCAGTCCTCTGCTCCTTTGTCAGACTTCTTGACAATCTGACAAACTTGGGTTCATTCTTGGTGCCAATGTTGCATTGAGTTGTATCAGCCTCATCCTCTGAGATTTTTCCTTTTAATGCCACATCATTGCTATCAAAAAACCTTTCCAAAGGGACCAGTCCCCTTGGAATATGATTGTTGGGCAGCTACACAATGTCACGCTCCACAATCTTACTCAGAAAATTACCACCCTTAAGCTTTTCTTCAGAAACAGAGTCTTGGTCAATATATATCTCTGAAAACTCTTCCACAGTCTCCAAGAATCTTTTGATCTCAAGATCATCCTCGAACACCTTCCAATGTTTGACATTGTCAGGTATAGAGGGCCTGTATTTTACTTCCACATTGTATCTAAATTTGGGTGGCAAGGGCACTTTGAGACTGCTTGCTAATGTAGCTAAGGAATCTGCCACTTTGTTCTTCTCTCTTAGGATGAAAGAAATATTAAATGCTGAGAAGAAACTGTCGATTAGGTCCCATACCTCATTTCTGTAACTCCTGAGTCGAGGATGCTTGGCCTAATAAGCACTTATGCTCTGTTGGACTATCAATTCTGCATCTTTGAACATTGCTACCTCCTGAATTCCCATTCCCCTTGCAGCTCTTAATCCTAGAACAAGAGATTCATATTCTTCCACATTGTTGGTTGTTTCAAATTCTAGCTTCTATGACAGAGATATGGTTTCCTGAGCAGGTGACACAAAAAATATTCCAGCACCAGTGCCTTCCCTGGAAGAGGCTCCATCAAAAAACATTTTCCAGACGGAGGTGATGGGGGAAGAAAATTCATGAGAAGTGGTGGGATTCTTTCTGAGTTTTAGAAGAGGCTCGGGAGCATTAGTGAGCTGCAGTAGACTGGAACCTAAATCAATGTCAAGGGAAAAGATAGGATGGTTGGTAGGATTGGCTTCATCACTGATTATATAGGCCAGCTGGGCTTCTCTGTATAGTCTCCTATGTTCTCCTCCGAACACAGGAATAGTAGCATAGGTTAGGTCCATATGCAAAGTTCCCCCCAATATTTTTGTCCAAGATCTTGATAACAACATACCAAACTTGGGGGGGGCATCAGCCACTACAATGTCCATAACCACACTTTTCATGGGCAATTGAAACAAGGTCACGACCAGGTCTTTGATGACTCCTAGGCATTGAAATTTCCTGGAGTCAAAGGAGTAGAGGTCATGGTAGGCTAGGGTGGCTTCTAGTCCTAATTCTTCCATGACAGTTTTGGGCATGAGGTTGTGGGAAGCCCCTAAATCCATCAAACAATTGTGTAGTACCTTGTCATGTATGTTCAAGGATGTGTAGAAGGGAGGGGATGAATCAATCTTGTCTTCTACCATAGGACCCAGAATGACTGCAGGCTTTTCATCTTGCAAATTGATGGAGTGTGTGGGAAGGCATGAGGCTTCAAACTGTAATAGCTCGAAGAGTCATTTTTTGAACACTTCATGTTTGATCAGTTCAGAGAGGAGCATAGGGATTCTAATTTTCTGAATTTCATGCTCAAAGTTAAAAGAAGATGTAAGATTTGGGATTTCTCTTACTTCAGGAACATGACTCTGGACCATTGGAGAGAGAGGTTGGGATTTCTTACCTTCATTGTTGTATGCTACTTCCTTAGCAGGCTTCTCTACTCTAGTGAGCTATTCAGGAACATCAGCTGCTCCTATCTTTTTCTTAGACCTCAGGTTATACCTGCTTTGGTTGTTGTTAGCCTTGTCTCCCTTGCTAAGTTCATTTAGTTGATTGTCCATGAGATATTCCTCGTATGTTGATTGAGTGAGATGAGGAAAAAGAGGAATTTATCTGAAGCAGTGGATTTCGAGATCAAGCCCATTTGTTTCCCCTTCCTCCTCATTAGCCACAAAATTAATTTGAAGAGGGGCCTGAATTTTCTGGTCTTCTCTATCTCTTCCTCTCTGATCTCTCTGCATAGTCAGGGGAGCAATATTGTTTGGCCTCCTGAAGCTTCCTTTGTTTTTGGCATTTTGAGGATTTTTGTATGCTTTCTTCCCCTCCACCTTCATTTTCTCCATCTCTACAGACAGAGACTTCACTATCTTGGTTAGTTCATCCACTTGAGGGTGAGGCACAGAGGTGTCAGAAGTTGAGGCTTTGGATCTTCCTTTTCTTCTGTCTGCATCAGTCTTATTCCTCAGTCTTTCAACTGCCAATACATTAGATTCCACTTCTATGGCCGCATCTTGCATTTGAGCTAGGGAGGTATCTCTTCTTTCTCTCAATAGAAGACAGAAGTCAAGGTCGAATGCACTAGCATAAGAAATTTTTGCAGAGGCTTATGTGGGCTTTATCTCAGCAGGGATCTTATTATACATCTTATTGAATCTTTTGGAGAAGTTTGAGATAGACTCTCCTTCCATTTTCTTCAAAGACCCGAATTCTGTCATGTAATACATGAAGTCCTTCTTATCTCCCTACTGCCTCAGGAAAGCACTATCTAGAGCTTCAACCCCAGCAATAGATTCGGGGGCCAGTCTCCTAAACCACTTCCTCACCTCATCGTCCAAGTTCTGGACGAAGACTCTCATCCAGACATCTTCATTTTCAATGTTCAGGTTGTCTACATAACTGTAGAAAGCAGCCAGGTGCTCTTCCACAGTTATGTCCTCTTCCCCAGTGAACTTGGGCATATATTTCAAGTAATCTTCAGCAGGGAGAGGATTCACAGGTTGAGGTAGGACTAAGGGAGCAAATATGGCAGCTACTATGGCATCCATTCTATTTAGAGGGGGATTAGCACCAGCCATAGGAACAAAATGTCTGGGGGAACTAGGAGGAGATGAGGTTTGAAATGGAAAGACAGGAGCTGAGCTTAAAGAATGGGAGGGGAACTGCAGCAAATCTGGAGGAGCAGGCTTGCAGGCTTAAAGGCACAGAAATTTCCCTTCCCTCAACAACAGTAATAACAGGAGGAGGGGTAGTAAAACCTGGGGTAGGCAAATGTTTAGAGGCGTTGGGTCTGAACCAAGGTACCACTTCGGGGGAAAGGGGAGTGACAAGAGGCTCCTAAAATTTAGGCTACGAGAAACTCTGACAGAATATAATAAAACAGGACGAAATGAAGGGGTTGGAGTTTCTACAAAATCATGAAAATCACCAGAAATACATGTTTTAGAAGTAGAAGTAGCGCCTTCAGAGGAATTTCCATTTCTGATAATCTTCTTTGGGTCAGCTTCAGGTGGCGCTAACGGCAGTTGAGGAGTAGACCTTGTGTGTCTGCCTCTAGAAGCCACGACTGAAACAATGGAGTCGCTTGTGGGTTGGAACCAGTGGGGTTGCCTAGCAGAGTCGCGTCAGTGGAGTCGCCAGGTGCACAATAGCAATCTTGATAGTTCTGATATCTGATGCACCTTCAGAATCAATTAATCATTGTCGTTCAATCCCAGGGAAAATATTCAACTTCATCCCCGACAATGGTGCCAGAAATGTTAGCGTTAGAAGTCACTCCTAGATTGCGACAGGAGCAGATCCCAACGCCCATCAATTTATGTCATGAATAAATTTAATGGGTGATCAAATGGGTAGAGACCCAGGAAGGTATCACTCTAACTCAGGGACTAGGCCTGGTATGTAAAGAACAAAGGAGGTCTTGATCTAACTTTTGTCAATGAGTTGATTGTAAAATGAGCAGGGGGAAGACTTGGTGAAATGTGTGAGCAAGACTGCCTTGGGCATCAGGCCTTTCAGCAGCTTGAGGAAGAAAAGCTCAGAATACAAGATCCTCTTGGTTCTAAACTTCGGGGAACTGAAGGGTGACTTGACTGGATCCTCCAATTCCAAATCATTTAGCATTGAGAAAATACAAGAACTGATTAGAAACAATGCAACCATTAGAGTGATCCAACATACATCATCCTATAACAGCGCAACTCGATTGGATCCTCCAATTCTGAGTTGTTCTAACACAATGTAAACAAAGAGATGGAAAGAAGTTGACATTCATAAGGCAAGAAGTCTCAATAGCCAATACATAACCAGAGAAACTGGTGCTTCGTTAAAACTTTACAATTGGGAGCCTAACTCAACCATCGATACCTTCAAAAATACAAAAACTGAGTACATATACTCAGAAAAATTCACCCAATAGAGGCGTGCTCTAACCTCCAAGGCGTGGCGTCCCTTCATTCAAATTCGGACAGAAATCCTTCGTCAAACGTCACCTTAACTTTGCATGGCCTTTGCAGGGGAGGTAGTTGAAACATTAAAGTTCAACCTATCGTGTGCAGGTTCTTTGGTCGGACACGAACATCAGATCAGCATGGGATTTTCAGATCAATTTTCACGTTGGACGATATTGGGCAGACCACCTGCCAGACCCTCCATGCCTCACATTTAATGGGTGAGTCGAGGTTTCAACTACCTCCATCCACCTTCATTCATTTTTAGCGAGGACCAAGATCGAGGTCGAGCTGAACTGCCCCCTGGAGAATGCGGTGATCCCTTCTACAGCTAAACCCGGTGCTTCAGCCCTTTGCGCAATTCTTTCTATCGCCCCCAAGTGACCATGGGCTATGACCTTGTGCCTATCTCCAAGGGCGCTTTCGGCGTTTCACGTTTCGTGGATGGGAGGAGGCTGCTCCTTGTGCTTCAAAGCTACAAAAGGCGAGGTGGGGACAGCGCCTAATCGTGCACCACGTATCCCCTTCGATGGATGGTCCTGATCATCTCGGTAATATGGTGGGCCCAACTCCTGAGCACTTTCGACGTTTCGCATCTCGTGGATGGGAAGGAGCTAGTCCTTACTCGTCAATGTCGCGATGTGCGAAGAGTAGATAGGGCCTAATCGCGTACCACGTGTTCGTGCGGGATGGACAGCTGAGATCACTTTCGGCGATACTATGGGCCCAAGTCCTAAATGTTTTCAGCGCTTCACGTCTCGCGGCTGGGAGGAGGTTGGTCCTCGTTCTTCAAAGTCACGAAGGGCGAAGTGGAAATATAGCTCGATCGTGTGCCACGTACTCCTCTGGGATGGACGGCTGAGATCTTTTTGGTGATATATAAGCGCTATCCATTGCGCTAATCCTGGCGCAACTCTGCTAACTGTGATTACCCGTCGATCGTCGATCTGCTTTATAGATGGATCTTGGTCTTTGACAACATAACTTCACCCGCTCGCTTGATTGGTAACCAGAAACAAGATTTTTCCATGCTACGCTTGGGCGCTTGTCATGCAGCCTACAGACCTGGATACTCTTATGCCCAAGACGATAATTGTTGCTAACACTATCACATAGACCAAAAAAAAAACTTGTAAGGCCATTTGGTTACAGTTAAATTTCAGGGTAAACCAGACCAATGTTCAACAATTCAAATTTAGGTGAAATAGGTAATAACAATTTCCTTTCCTTTCCTTTCCTTAGTATTTTTATGTATGTTACTCTATAAGTATTAGGAAAGTCATATTCTCGAGTTGAAAGAAACCATGGCCAATAGACAAAAGCCAGTGAATCATGTACAACCTAGTTGTAAGGTACCATATCTATTAAAAAAAATGAAACAGAAATATTGCAAAGAATGCCAGTGGAACAACACAATAGATGAAAACACAACACCAAAATAATACCTTTATTGATAGGAAATAATGTTCACTTGCCTCCTCGAAGGGGAAACCTCCAGCAGAGCAGAGATCTATTCCAATAATTCTCAAGACAAAACTTTCATGCCCTCGACTCCTATTTATACTAAATCTATCTACCAAAAGAATAATCTAGAGGAATATCTTCTAGAAGCAGAAGCTTCTATCAGGTCTTCTTACATTTGACTTATTCTTCCTTATTACTAGGCCTTATTAATATTGGTCTTTATTTCATGGAAAATATATTATTTTACCTGCGTGAGGGGTTAGGGAGGTTAGGTCCCTAACATCCCCTCCCCCTTTAAAAACAGTCTTGTCCTCAAGGCTTGATATGAGGAAATTACTACAGAATGGTAGTTGGCTCCCAGGTGGCATCTGTTGGAGTTGTATATTTCCACTGTACTAACACTTCCTTGATGGTGCACTGATGGAGGTGACACTCACGCTGGTACAAGACTGCTTGTGGATGCAACCAGATTGAGCCTTCTTCATCCAACTTGGGGAGGCTGGTTTGAGTTTCACACTTAGTTCCAATCACCTTCTTTAAGCAAAAGACATGAAAAAGAGGATGGATCTTAGAATGACTGGGAAAAGCTAACTAATAGGCCACCTGTCCCACGCGCTTGAGAACTGTATAAGGACCATAAAATTTGGGCATCAGTTTCTGAAAATGTTCATCTTTGACTGAAGTCTGCTTATACGGCTGCAGTCGAAGAAACACTTGATCTCCTTCAACAAATTGATGTTCAGAGAGACCCTGATCTGCTTTTTGCTTCATGGGAATCTGAGCCATGACCAAATTATCTTTGAGGGTATGGAGAATAGCCTCACAAACTGTAAGACTCTAGTCAACCACCTGGACCATCAAGACATCGAGCATGTACGATAGAACTGAAGTTGGATTTTGTCCATATACTGCTTCAAAGGGAGTCATGCAAGTAGTTGTATGGTAAGAAGTATTGTACCACCATTCATCTAGTGGTAACCACAGAGCCCACTAATTTTGTCTTTCAGATGCAAAACATTGCAAATTTGTTTCCAAACACATGTTAACAACTTCAATTTGACCATGATTATGGTGATGATAAACGGTGTTGAGATGCAATTAGTTGCCCTATAGCCTAAACATTTCTTGCCAAAAATTGTTGGTGAAAGTGGGATCTTGATCAGAAACAATAAAATTAGGCATGTCGTGAAGCTTGAAGACACGATCCATGAAAAGTTGAGCCAAAGTGGAGGCAGTAAATGGGTGTTGAAGAGCACAGAAATGAACATACTTGGAAATACAATCAACTACCACCACGATGACTGACTTATTACCTGATTTAAGTAATCCAACAATGAAATCCATAGAGATATCCATCCAAGTAGCAGGTGGAATCGGAAACGGTTATAGTGTGCCAGGAGCTTTAAATGTTTCTCCCTTGTTGCATTGACAAACATCACAATCTGCCACAAAAGTGAAAACATCATGTTTCATACCATCCCAAAAAAAAGAACATTTGACCCAGTCATAGGTTTTTCTAAACCATGAGTGTCAAGTTGTGGGTGCAACATGAAGCTCAGAAAGCACCGTGGCTTTAAGTTGTGACTATTTACTTAAATATAGATGGCCTTTGTAGTGAATCTCATCATTGTGCCAAGAGTGACCTGGGGAAACTGGAGAATTGGCTTGCAATTGTTGGATCATACGCAAAATTTTGGGATCTTGTAGCCATTCCTGGCGAACAACTTGGATCCAATATGGGACAATGAAAGAGAGGCAAAAAAGGGACCCTTAAACTTCATATTTTCTTGAAAGAGTGTCAGCAACCAAATTGTATTTTCCTTTCTTGTAAACGATCTCATAATCATATCCAAATAGCTTAGTCACCCATTTTTGTTGCTCCAAGGATGAAGGATATTGCTCCAAAAAATACTTGAGACTTTGATGATCTATCTTAATTTGGAAGTGTTTCCCTAATAAATAAGGGCATCAGAGGTCCATTGCATGCAGAATAGCCAACATTTCCTTTTCATATATTGATTGGCCCAAATGTCGCTCTGACAATTGTTTGTTGGTAAAGGCCGACCATCTTGCATAAGGAATGTGCCAATTCCTCTCCCAAAAGCATCACATTCCAAGACAAAGGTCTTTGTGAATTCAGGTAGGGCCAAAATAATAGTGGTGCACATAGCCGCTTTCAAGGTTTCAAAGGCCTGATCAGTTGTGGAAGTGAAAGTGAAGGAATTCTTTTTAAGGAGAGAAGTGGGAGGGGTTACAATCTTTCCATAATTCTTAACAAACTTGTGATAATAACCTATTAATCCTATAAAACCACACAAGATTTTGAGAGTCTTTGGGTGAGGCCAATCCTGAATAGCTTCAATCTTCCTAGGATCCACCCTGACACCTACCTTGCCAACATTATGACCCAAGTACTCGACTTTTGAGGCTCCAAAAGCACATTTATATTGTTTGAGGAAAAGTTGGTGCTGAGAGAGTATATGAAGAAATCGATCCACATGAGCAAGATGGAATTTCCAAGTTTTACTATAGATAAGAATATCATCAAAGAAAACTAAGACAAAATGACAGAGAAAAGGACAGAAGACATGATTCATGAGGCTTTGGAAAGTGGAGGGAGCATCACCCAAGCCAAAGGGAATGGCAAAGAACTCATAGTGGTCCTCATGAGTTTGAAATGCAGTCGTAGGGATGTCGGCCTCTTTCATATGTATCTAGTGGTAGCTAGAACGAAGATCAAGTTTAGTAAAGAAATGGGCACCACTTAAATCATCCAAGAGATCATCAATGATAGGGATGGGAAATTTGTCTTTGATGGTGAGTTTGTTGAGGGCATGAAAGTCAAGACACGTGCACCAAGAGCCTTCTTTATTAAGTACCATGACCAAAGGAGAAGATTAGGGGCTAGTACTAGGACGGATAACGCCTGCGACAAGAAATTCTTGAACAATTTTCTCAATTTCATTTTTTTGGGAAAAGGGATGACGATAGGGACGAACATTGGGAGGAAGATTGTCGGGAACAAGGGGAATGGAATGATCATGAACACCACGGGAAGGAGGAAGTCCATGGGGAGTGGCAAAAAACAACTTGATGTTTGGAGAGGATGGAATGGAGGTCAGGAGGCACATACGGTGTCTTAGTGGCGTGAATGGAATGGAGTTATGCAATAATGTCGGAATGACCTTTTTTTAGGAGATTTTCCATGCGATGGGAATTGATGATA
>SNQJ01S0031707.1:0-25592 GCA_010110895.2 Picea sitchensis
TCAACAACTTCGGGAAATCTATTCAAGAGTTTTCAATTGAGATTTGAGACTCCCGAAGCGTGAAGAGCCAGAGAGCCGAAGCAAATATCAATCGTCAGATCGTCCAAAGTAGATCTCAGTCATCAGATCGTCTGAAGTAAATCTCCAACATCGGATCATCCGAAGTGAATCTGGACTGTCTGATCCAGAAGGGATGTGGCGTGAATCTGTGGAATCCAGATAAAGTCCCGAAGTAATTCATAGACGTCAGATTAAGAAGGGACATGGCATGAATCTGTGGACTCCGGATAAAGTCCCGAAGTAATTCATAGCCGTCAGATTAAGAAGGGACGTGGTGTGAATCTGTGGACTTCGGATAAAGTCCCGAATTAATTCATAGCCATCAGATTAAGAAGGGACATGGCGTAAATCTATGGACTCCTAGTCGTCAGATCTAGAGGAGACGTGGCGTAAATATGTGAACTCCAGGTAAAGAGATGAAGCAATCCTCGATCGTCAGATACAGAGGACAGGTGGCACAAATTTGTGGACTCCGGGTAAAGACCCGAAGTAATCCTTGATCGTTAGATCAAGTGTACACGTGTCAGTGGATTATAGCCTTCGGATAAAAGCCATTGGGAAAAAGGGTGAAGTTTGAGATTTGAGATCTCAGAAGTCTGGAAACCCGAAGGAGATCTCGTTTGTTGATCGAGAAGAGGGCCACAGGACCGTTGATGTAGTTGAAAGGTCAAACACCTGACGTAGAAGTAGGGTCGTTGATTGAGGAGGACAGGTGTCCATAGATCGTCAACTCCAGAAGATGATGTATGGAGGAAAGCAGGGTTTGATATTTGAAAAGTTCGAAGTCTGGAATCACAAAGGAGATCACATCCATTGATTTAGGAGGGGCAGATCTGGTCCGTGGATTTGAAGAGGGCATATCTGAACCATCAGTCAGACAGTACTGTCAAGATCAGGAGATTGACGGTCCCGTAGAATTGCAGGGATTGGAGGTGCGCAAACTTTAAAAAGTTGAGGGCAGGCCGCAATCCAAACCCCGGTTTTGGAGAAAGGACACGTGGAGGCTCGAGGAGAATTGTGGGCCAAAAAGTAGTTTGGTTTCAAACTGCCTTTGGCTGCACCCGCAATTGTGTGTTTGCGTGAGGTCATCACCCAAGGTCACATCCGAGGAGGAACCAAGAGAAAAGGGGCTAACACCAACTCCGAGACTTCGCTGAAGCGCAAAGGAGAAGGTCACGGGTATCGTAAGACCTGCACCAGAAGCTGGAAGGGCCTGTGTTTGATTAAGAGGTGAGACTATCAAGGTCTCTAAGTCTTGTTTGACTTAGAGAATAAAAAAACCTTGACCGGAAGGTCGGGCTGAGTCTCGGACTTCCCAAATTAGGAATCGTAGAGGGAAAGGATTTGTTCCAGTAAGGAGGACAATTTTTTTTTATTTTTGCCCCATCGTGGGTGTGTTACATGGAGTGTACAAGGAGTATGAGGTTGCATGCATGATTTCCCTTACATTTTTGGGCAGAATCTATGGATACTAGTGTTTACTTAATAAATAAATGACCTTCAAGCTCATTAGATGGTGGTGTTCTAGAGGAGGCATGGACAGGTAAAAAGGTAAACTACTCATTTTTTAATACTTTCGATTATGGAGCATTTTCCCATGTTGATAGTGAAAATTGAACAATGTTTGAGGGAAAATCCAAGAAGTGTACTTTTATTGGATATGGAGTTAATGATTTTTCTTATCGCTTATGGGATTATGAAAATCACAAAATCACTAGGATTAGAGATGTGGTATTCAATAGTAATTTCATGTACAAAGATCAGTTGCAGCGAAACAAACAAGAAAAGGCAAACACAAAATACACAATGCTTGATGAAATCAGAGAAAATGAAATTCCAAAGGTTCCATAAAATTAATATGTTCAACAACAACAACGACAAGTACATCAAACTCCTGCAAGTGTTATTAGAAGATCTACTAGGTTAAGTAGACCCCTTGAATGATACTCTCCTTTAATGTATTATTACTTGTTGACCAATTATGGTGAACCAGAAAGATATGAAGAAGCAATGTAGGTAGAACCCAAAAAGAAGTGGGAGCAAGGCATGAAAGAGGAGATGGACTCCTTGGTACATCATTGAACTTGGGACTTGGTTTGGTTGCCTGCGGGTAAAAGAGCATTGCAGAATAAATGGGTATACAGGTTGAAGGAAGAAGATGAAGACAAAAAGAGGTACAAGGCCAAAGTTGTTGTAAAGGGGTTTGCACATAAGAAATGTATAGATTTTGATGAAATGTTTTCTCATGTTGTTAAAATGACTTCAATTAGAACTATTTTAAGCATTTTAAAGCATGTATGGAAAGTTTTTTTGTGAAAGAGTAACCTACACACATCAAGATTCTTCTTGTAGAACAAGGTGTTGTCATGAGGCTCCCTATTGACAATCATGCTTAAGGCCATGGAAAATTGGGGACATTGTTTTAGTAATATGAACATGTAAGGAGAGTAAGAATGTGAGAGTGAAGTGAAAGATTGGTGGAGATGGAGTCCTCAATGAAAAATCATAGCAATGACAATGAGAGGATGACAAAATATGATGTTGTGATATGAGAAGGATTCATTGTGCACATGAATGACAAAAGATATAAGAGTGAAGATGCAAGAGTAAATGGTGAAGCCTAGGAGAACTACAGAGAACATGAAAAATTTGCTCAAGGAGAAGTCATAAAATAAGGCAATAGATTGCATTTAGTGCAAGAAGAATTAAGGTTGGATCAACTTATAGTTAACAAGATTTAAGGCTAGATCAACTTATAATCATGTGTAACTCCACGTCATGAGACAAAACAAGATTTTGAGGCATTTTTGTACCCAAAATTAGAACAATGATCCCTTACAAAATTAAAGGAGATTAAACAAAACCATAGATAAACAATTTAAAGCATAATTTTTGTACCCCAAATTGGAACAATGGTCCTTTACAAAATTAAAGGAGATTAAACAAAAACCTAGAGGAACAATTTAAAATATTATGAATATATTGCATAAACTTCCATTTTAAATTCTAGATATAGAACACAATCCTTTTGTAGACTTGGAGATGTCAACCCAAGAATCGGTTAAGTATCCACAATTGTGACTATGATCTACTCCATGCAATCACCCGCTGGTGCCTATGTGGCCACAATGGGGACCACTACAATTGAGACACTACAACTAGCCACCAATAGAAGTTATAATTGTTTATAATTGAATCCATTGTGTATAAATATGTGATATCTTTTCTACTAAAATATTGATATTAAATTGAGGTTAGAGTATAATGTTATACTAGTTAAATCATATATTCTAATCCTTTAATGAGATCAATACAATAGAAGGTCATAATGTTCTTAATGTATTATTTTAATAATATGAATAGAATGAGTGGTAAGTATATAATAATAATAATCTAATTTTAAAATCACTACTAAATTAGACATCAAATTGGTGTATGAGACTCTCTTGTTTATGGGATAAAAGACTCTTCAATTTAAACCTAACCTTTTAAAATTATTTATATAATTAATAAATAAATTAATTAATACTATTTATTTATTTTAAATTTATATTTAAAACAAAACATACGCTTTTAATATATATAAAACAAAACATACACTTTTAATATATATATATATAAACAACAACATTGTATCTGGTATCATTTCTAATTTCTAATTTATATTTTAAATTTATAAAATATACATGTTTGACGTATTAAAATAGTTTTTCTAACTTTAAAATAATAAAGTCTCACTTTCCGACTGCTTTATGAAAGAAAATAATTCATATCATTAACAATTTTCAAACATTTATCATCATCTTGACAAAGCAGTGGTGGTCAATTAGATATGATTTGAAAAAAGAGAAGCCAAAACACAAAAGGAAATTATATAAATTTATATTTACTTTTAAAAAAAAGTCGGTGCCATATTTACATTTACATAATTTAAATGGAATGATAGTTATCCATTTCAATCAAACATAAACATCTGTGAAAATGACTTCTGCTATCATTTTTTTTCCAAATACGAAATTGATGTTTTCTACTACATATATATTTTCAAATATGAAATTTAAATATAATTTTATTATTATAAAAATAATTTATATATGCAATCATTTTATTTATATTTTTCAAATATGGAATTTAAATATAATTTTATTGTTATAAAAATAATTTATATATGTAATCATTTTATTTAAATATGATGATTTAGATATGTAATTAATTTTATCTAGATGCAATGTATGATATTCATTTTTTAATTTTTAAATTTAAATATACTTTAAATTTATATTTAAGTTTAATTTTTTTTTTATGAAATAACAATTATATATTTGATTAAAATAAGTTGTTATTATATATTTGATTAAAATAAGTTGTTATTGARATGGTACAACAACTACAAAACATTAAAAAAGGTTTTTAGGTTCTAAGTAGTGATGAAAACTTTTCAAAATGAGGTTAATGATACAAATTCAAAATCACTCCYTTAAAACACTATAGGTGTATTATTTAACAAGCTAACCCGATAAAACTATATATCAACAAAACATATATAACTAAAAAAAACTTTATTGTTCTAGATGGGCATTGASCATGAATTCCACTCARAGYTCTCRGAGACACCAAACATTTCTTTAGGGTTTGCAAGTTGCACCTCAGTGGAGTCATCAACTCCTTTGGGGAGGACTTAYAGAGTTTGACATATGAACTAAGGTACATTTTAGTGACATCTTGGGTGATAATTAACTATCAATTCTACATATAAAGGTYGCTCATGGGAGTGTGTGACTCTAATGCTCATATAGCTCYCATATATTTAGGTTGCTTAGCAACTCTTTAATGTCGTACATGTGACCATCTATGTCCTTGTTACATTCTAAGGTCGAGAGGTTGAGGTTGTTGATTTTATTTTCACATTTCTCGAGGCCCCTCTCTGAAATCATGAAGTTTGCTCCAAGGCAACACAAACATGTAGTGTGTGTCATGTGCTTAACATAGTTCCAATGATGTAGAAAGCATAGAGGGGGTAGACTATTGAAAGGGGTAAGGGGTTAGAAGCCTATTGACACTAATGTGAATTGCAAAATAGCTCAATTGTTAAGAGATAGGAGATATGATCTACCATAAGCAAAAGGTCCCGAGATAAAGGAGAAGAAGAATGAGCTCATATGGGAGAAGGAAGGGTAGCGGTCAATTTCCACGCAAAAAGTTGAAGGGAGTGAATGAGATTATTGAGGAGAGGAGGGGTAACAAATCCCACATGCTTTAGATGATTGATTGAATGGGGGTAGATAGGGGTGTCCTCACCCAAACTTTAGAAATTTATTTTTTTATTGATGTTTTTTGTAGGGATAAACTTAGGATCAAGTTCATTGGGGTGTTTAATAGAAGATAATATCCCATGCTTCTTTTAATGGGAGAGGGTGTTTAATAAAAGATAAGATCCCATGCTTCTTTTAATGGGAGATTTTTCTAGCTGAAAGTGAAGCATTGGACTATCATAAGCCCAACGATTTGACTGGTAAAGTCTACGAACGTATACCTACCCTCCTCTGGATTTGAACCTATGACCTCTTAAGAGGAAACACATGTTCTTAACCATTAGGCCCACTCAGAATTTTGATATTACTTCTCTTTATCTCAAAACTTATATATTTTACAATAATAATTTAATTTTAAGATCACACCCAATTGAGAAACCAAATTAGTAAAAAAAAAAAAACTCTTATTATATGAAAAAATGCTTACAAAATTAAATATTTAAAATTTTCAAATTTGATAAAAATGATTATTTCCTTTTTCATATATATCCTTTCTTATTTTAAAGCAATTTAGAATGTTGATTTTTAACTCTCTTATAAAGTTTCTAGAGATGGTGAAAGGGGCAATCTTCCACATTAATTAAGAACATTAATTAAGATTTATTAAGAAAACAAGTCTATTGAGATTGTGACATTTCAACCACTTTATTCGGAATCTTTCTTTCTTAAAGCCTATACACATCATATTACACAAACTTCTTCATACATTCCTCTTATACTTCAAATAATTAAATGAATTATTTCATTTAATATGGTATTTAATTATGTGGGATTGGCCCTTCCTATTTGCCCCTTATACTTCAAATAATTAAACGAATTATTTCATTTAATATGGTATTTAATTATGTGGGATTGGCCGTTCCTATTTGCCCCTTGTATTAAGAGTTTCCTAAAATATAAAAAACGTAGCAAGCTACCTATTTGCCCCCTTACTATTATTATAAGGCCAATGTAATGGGGAGCACACCACACAACACTCCACACCACCACCTTACAAAATGAAAACATAAATAATTTAATATGGAATTATTTATTTTGGTCGGTCACCAAAGATTATTTCTTTTATCACATGTCGCCCTCTCAAGAGGCGTAAGTGTCGTATTAGATTAATGGCGAAGTCATGTTCTTTCATTAAACGTTTTCAATAAATGGCTTTGGGTCCGGCTATGGAGCTCGAATCGCGAGAACAAATCTGAGCCGTGGATGTGTGAAAAGCGCGTGTAAAGCCTTGGATACAGTGAAAAGCTGCAAATTCTGAACTGCTCAGAGCTCGGTGGAATGCAGTCAGAACTATAAAGTTTTCATAGGAACCTAGATTCCTGTTTTTCTATTTTATTAAAAAACGCTCAAATTATGCTATAGAATGAGTGTTCCACTGTGGCATGAAGTCTGGGAAAAAAATGGTGGAAAGCAATCGCCGCAATTCGGAGATACTCGAAAATTCGATTTTATGGAGCTTTGAGTATCAGCCGTTGAAAATATGATAAAATCCGTGGGAAAATCGCTGTTGAACGATTGCACTAGTGTTTGAAAAGCAGTCCGTCCAAAGGTTGGCGGAATTACGTATTGATTCGGCCAAATCGCTCAGAAGTACAGCGTACAATGTTCGCCTATATGAATTGAACCCTTGAAGGCTAGTCTATGCTGGAATTTGGAGCGCAATGCTGTAAGTATCCTCAAAATAGGGGTTTCATTGCTAGAACTCCAGCGCATCGGTGCTTTATAGTTTGGAGATCTTGAAATTAGAGATACTTCATGCAAGGTTGGACGAAATCTGACTGTGACGCGGCATAAAACGGATCCGGCACCATTATGCTATTTTGAAGTTGCAATTATAATGAATTTTTCCCAGTACATACATTAGAAACAGTCGAAATTTCTTCTGAAATTGAAAATGGTGTAGAACGGAGGCCGGAGATGGTCCAGTCCCGTTTTAAGGGAAAATTAAAGGATTTCGCTGAATTGTATTGTAAGCTGGCTGAAATCCGTTGAATGGTACGGTGTATAACAACTTCTGGAGTGCAGCGTAGGTTTTGAGTTTGAAATCGGGCATACAAGGGGAACAATCTGCTATTTAATCCCAGGCATCAGTTGTACAGTTGCCGGAAAGGTTAAATATAGCAGTGCAGCGAGTGGAATCCGTAAAATAGCAGGCGAAAAAGTTGCTGCCTCCCAGTTTGGTTCCTTCCGTCAGAACGGGCATGCAACGAGAACTTTTGTGCACAAATACATGAAAGCATTGAGTAGTAGTTCTGATAGTATTGGTGCTGAAAAACTGCAATTAAAAGCATTATATATGATAAGCTTTACATACAATGGTATAGATTGAAAGCTCCGAATCGCATCGGGGGAAGCAGAATTTGTTTTCCTTACGGAATGGAACTCAGATCACCAAAGGTAAGCCGGGGAGGAAGAAGAAAACAAGAAGAGGAAGAAGAAGAAAAAGGGAATTGTTTGAAGGAATTTGTTGACTTTGTAAGAATCCACCGCCGTCGTGTGATCTGGTCCTGTGTTTCGACTGTTCGACCGCCTGGTTTTGATCCTTGCTTTCTACTGGTGGACAACCCGGGGGGTGGAGCTTGACAGCCTTCAAGACAACAACACAACCGAATGCGAGCCTAGATACTCTAAGCAGCTGACTTGCTCATTAAACTCCCCTATACCTGAAAGTTAAACTAGAAGATGATATCTTTCTGGATTCTTCCTTGCACTTATTCCATTGTATGACCTTGATACTGAAAACTAACTCTAGTATCGACGACAGTGGCAAAGGTTTCCCTTTCAATTCCCTCCCTCGGGAGTTTTCATGCTCCAGTTTTTGAGGCAGGCTATCTGCTGAGATTAATCCTTTTGCCCTGTGGTGTGGTGAGCTAGAAGAAAACAACTACCTCTATTGCCGACGACAGTGGCAAAGCTTTCCCTTTGAATTCCCTCCCTCGGGAGCTTTTATGCCCCAGTTTTTGAGGCAGGCTATCTACTGGGATTAATCTCATAGTGATTAACCCGTGGTTATTGCTTGCAGTTAAATTGCACTTGTTACAATGGCAATGTTTACTGGCAATTATTCCCTACGCAAAAGCCTAGCCAAGCGTGGATTTCACCAGCAAACATTTCCAAGTGGATATTCTGATCCAACTTCGCTTACTCATCTTCCTGATTTCCAAACCAGTGCTTTCCCCTTCTCATCTTATGGAAGCCACTTGCAAACGACCGTTTCATATTTGAACACCAATGGAGTTAGGCATTGTGAGCAGAATCAGCTTGATCAAAATGGGGGCAGTTCTTTGGTGTTGGATAATGCGAGAGGGGAGCTTGTGAATGCTTCAAAGATGACTTTGAAACAGATTTTGGAAGCGAAAGCTCTTGCAGCATCGAAAAACCATAGTGAGGCTGAAAGAAGGCGCCGTCAAAGGATCAATTCTCATCTAGCAACGTTGAGGGGTCTTCTACCCAGTGGAACCAAGGTAAGGCAGACTTACAATAATACTCTTTAATAGTTTTCAGCTATGGAAACTGGTTCAAAAGTATCTTATTTATTTTCCATCAATTCGTTCTCAGTTATTGAAGCCCCATTCTTGTCTCGTAAGTCCCTGCATGTACCTTTCATTTGTTCTTTATCTCTCTCCTTTTGGTTAAGGAAATATATCCACAGATAAAAAGTTTTTAGTTTCATCCCCCTCATCAGCTGCCTACGCTTACTGGAATAAAATACTAATGATGTTGTTAACTTGCTGGAGACCCTGGTCTGATCTTTCGTTAKTGAAACATGTCCTGACGTGTTCAAACTTGCRTAGTTCAAAACAAAAACTAACTTGCCTGATCCAAGAGGACTGACTAGACATTCCCCATAAAGATTGATGAGTTTTTCCATTTAGATGAATTATAACCACTTTGGAGTCCCCTCTGTAAAAAAATTCTTCAAACCTTGTTTTAAAGCTTCATTGATGCCCATTACAAGGGCTTCCATTTCTGCTTGGTTATTGGTTCTTCTTCCTAGGTAGATTGCAATGATGTTTCCTTGACAATCTCTGCAGAGCCCTTCTGCCCCAGCTAGTCCTGGATTGGCCTTAGAGAATTGTCAAAGTTGAATTTTATTTATTGTTCAGGGAGATGTATCTAAACCTCATGGAAAGTGATCGTCTGACTTGAATTCTGTCCTTTAACAGTGTAGCTGATCTGAGCAAGGTTCATTATCCCATAGAGTTAAGAAGATTAATTTCATCCTGTGATTTATCACCATTCAAGTTTTTTTATTCTACAATTGTTTTCTGCTGTTTCTAGATTTGTCCTTTTGATCCTTCCTTGGTTCTGTTGGTTTGCAGCTGTTTGTCATCAAATATTCTTATGTTTTGTGTTTTTGATTGAAACCGGAAGACAAAACCAGGTCATAATAGTGAAAATTGTTTTAATCGTTCAGATATCCATGGTGGTTTGGGTTATTTCTTCAGGAGAAAAACCATAGCATCACACAAAGGGAGCTTTCCAATAGAAAAATCCTTGCAAAAGAAGGAAAGGATGTGTTGTTCTGGAATTCCGAAGAGAAAATGAACACAGTTAAGGATGGCTACATCCAAAGAATTGGAATTCCAGCACACAATACATCCTTTAATACAATGGGATAATTCAGAGAACGGATTGGATAATTGTAACCCTGCTAGCTATGGATTAAATCTGTTCGTCTAGGTGCTAAGCTTGCTTCTGAATTTATCAGTGATTGGTGCCAAATTTCCTACCTTATGTCTAAACGCAGGAAGAGGGAAACCTACATACCTAGTGGGAAGTTTCAAGATTTGTAATCCTAGGACAAGTTTGAGAAACATACTGTTATCCCTCTTGAACTTGATTAACAATTTCGGGAGGGATAACAGTATGTTTCTCAAACTAGATTTGGCTATAATCTTGTATTTGTATTACACAAGGAGATTGGTCTAAAATAGTCAAGTTTAAGGCTACCTCATTACTTGCGATAGGCATTGAGGAAGGTAGAGATTCGAGTATTCGACCAGAGTTTGTAGATTTTTCTATTGCTCCAAGAAGATTCACTTTTATGTAAAAGCCACATATTATGAGGAAAATCTAGCTGGGAACCCATTTGGTCCCAAGAGGTTTATTCTTTTCTAGGAGGGAACAACATCCTGTAATTCTTCTTCAGTAACAGGCACCATCAGTTTTGCTTTCATTTCTTTATTTATGAGATTTGGAATATTCTCCAAGAAGGCTGCTGGGCTGGCCAGATATCTGTTGCCTGAATCAGTTGGTAGAGAATTGAAGTAGACTGCAGCTTCCTTGCAGATTTGTGTTACTAACTTACTACTGTGTTGTCTGGTCTTCTATTATAAAAATTATATTATAAACCCTTCTATTCTGTGAGTGGTTTTATGGAAAAAGACACTGCTTCTGTCACCATCTTTAAGCCATTGAATTCTTGACTTCTGTCTCCCGAATACCTCTTCTTCTTTTTCTTACTTTTTAGAATTCTATCAAACTTGATGAACTTATTATAACCCAGGGCTTTATGCCTGCAAACCTGGGTCATTATTGTGGTGATGCTCTGTATCGACCACTAAACCACAGCCCAACTGACTTCCTCATCTCTTTTATAGACTCTCATCCAAGATTTTTGATAATTTGTCCTCATTTAAAAGTTCCCGACTCCAATCTTTCTTCTCTATTCATTTGAAGACTACCCATGAGAGGCAAAGCAGGTAGGTCAAAGTGGGGTGCTGCTACAGTTACCACCGAGGTTAAATTTTCTTACGTCATATAACGGTTTGCCCAGAAGTGGGCCGGTGTGCCTCTGCAAGGGGTCTACTGATTAGCAGATGCTGTCATTGCTGTTAAGTTGGGCTGGGTGGTCACATGCCCAGATAGAGTCTATGCAAGAACCTGCCTTTTGAAAGGTGGTTAATGCTTGGCACTCAAAAGTATAAAGGAAGCATCTGTGGTCTTCCTTTATAGTTACTGTTATTGCTCCTGAGATTGAAAGGTTGTTAATGCTTGGCACTTGAAAGTATAAAGGAAGTGTATGTGGTCTTCAAGCCACAATATCAATCCTTTTTTGTTTTGAACAGTAACTATCTCTATCTCCAGTTCATGTTTCTTTTGAATATGTTTACAAAAACCTGGTTGTTATCAACTCAATCTTCACTTCACCATCACAAGAGCATTCCCTTTCCATATATTGTACCATGTGAAATTCTGATCTTTGGTTCCACATCAATCAGGGAGTTTGTGCTTATAAGCTCTGCCAAAATTAGAGTTCTGTTTTCCAGTAATCTCCAATTTCTTCTCATGGGCTCCCAAGATGTGATTCAGGTCACCACATAAAATGTAAGGGACATCATGGTAGACATTTCTTTAAGTTGATAGCAGATTCCAACATATAGGCTGGAGGACAGCCTAATTGGGCTCATGGATATTGGTGATGATGAAGGGAAAGTTCCAAAGTTTTAGTTTTAAAAAAATATGCACCCTGATCCAGAATTTGCCTTGAATGGCCTGTCCGATCTTTAGTTTGTTTGGGAAAATCCTTATCAAAATGCCTCCTTTCTCTGCAGAGTTTTTGTGGATGCCTTCCTCCTGACGCAGATCCGTTATTTGACTTTTTCCATATACTTCGCAGATAAATTAGTTTCTTGAATGAATATCATATCAGGTTTCTCCATGTCTATTTTCCACTTGAGGCTTCTTATTTTAGATTCAGTGTCTATACTATTCATGAAGCTTTTCAATGTTTCCTGAGGCCTGGTCTCAAAGAAACCCCAAACATATAATCGAGGTTTAGTTGGAAGGGGTTTTTTTGTGACCTCCTCTAGTAGTCATCGAGTTGTTTTTGAGATTCATTTGCTATGTTAGTTTTAATTTCTTCTTGTAACTTCTTTGTATTAGGTTTTCTACAATTGAGCTTAGGGTTGTCCACTGTCAAGTTTGGCAGTTCTGGTTTTGGTAATGATAAAGATGGATAGATCAACAGGTTTGAATTTCTCAGAAGGGGCTTTGGAAGGTTGGGTGGGTTCCTTGGGATATTGACCTTGAGTGTCAGGAGCACTGGGAGTAAGAGAAAGCTCAGAGGAGGACAATCTGAGGGGAGAGGGTTGGGTTCAATAGATGGGGGTCTTCAGGGATATCCTCAACAGAAACAACCAATTTCGAAGGAATATGGACACCTGGAACCATTGAGCTCGTCAGATTGAGGGCCAAAACGTTTTTCTGGAGTTTAATTTGTTCCTGGTGGCCTTCCAGACTCTTTTGCTAAGGGTGACACTCCTTTGAGTCGACCTCGAGTCAGATTTCTAGAAGGACGATCTTTCTTGAAATTTTGTTTCTTCCTCACACTGGATGGTTTCCTTTGAAATGGTTGTATTCATGGCATGCTCTACATTTGAATGGGATATCCTTGTAATCCAAATCCTGGCAATGAACCCTAGCTTCAGTTTTAATAGTAATTTTCTCCGTAATGGATCTGCTGAGATCGAAGATAACACATTCTGGCATAAGACACCATTTTCGTTTCATAATTCAACTGGGATGGTCGAATGAAAGAGCCTGGGCCATCACTGATCTGCTTCAAACTGTAATATTTTCAAAACTTGAAGGGTAGGGATGGCAACTGAACCCAAACCACGGTTTTTGATAGGATATCAACTCTGGGATCAAAACCTGTTGCTCAATATGTCATATGCAAACCAGCCTGCTTAAGAAAACACAAACCTCTTTGTAAAATCCTTTCGTGATCAGTTTGGAAGGAGAAGATTACCAGTAACTGCCCTATACAGATTAAGCCCTGGTATATAAGTTTGACAAGCTCTTCCGCAATTCCTACAGGATTAATCTGGATCACAGGATCAGTTTCACTACTATCAAGATGTCCTCGCTTGGTTTGGGAAGGAACAACCTCCTGCTGGGCTTCCATGTGCAAAAAGGTCATTTGGTCTTCCTGAGGGAATCTTTGAAAGAGTGACTTTTCGGTCTATTTGGTGGCATGCCAACCCTTTGCTCTTCACTTTGCTCTATTACAGCATATGTATCAGTTGATCACAGTTTTTGCTGGTAATAATTTAGGTTAAATATATGTGAAATGTTAATCATTTTGGTACCCATTGTATAATGATGAAGATGCACACTATCTCATTTTATATTGCTTGTTTATCCCTTACACTTGCAAAAACACTTGCGAGGGTATTCTTTGTTTTATTTATTCAGTCTCACATACTAAGCTTGTTCTGGTTGATTCACCAAATTTCACTGAGTGCGGACTTCCTGGTATTAGTTGGGGTTTACCGTTTTACCCTTTCTGAACAGTGTAGGTCAGGGAATAGCGTTATTGGATGTCTCCAGAGATTTCCTACTATTACATGTCAAGTACCACCGTGGACGGATTCCATAGTAAAGTCAAATTCTTTTGGATTACCATGTGTGTTTTGGACACTTTTTGGGATGAGTTTTGCAAACTACCCTACTTAAGGCTGCAAGGATTTCTAACAATTACATATACTACTGCCTCTGTGGTTTTTTATGTGACATGGCACAAGTGTAATTTCTATGGTCCTTTATTTCATGGGATAATGGGAATTAGATATTTTCTTGTAAGATGTAATTGAAATTTTTAAACTTCTATTCCGAGTTATTTTTGTTTTGAATCGATAGGCAAACTAGATATTTCTTTTCCAGTGATTTAATCAATGCTGTTTGTGAGATAATGTAGACAGATAAGGCTTCTCTACTCGCAGAAGTGATTGATCATGTTAAGGACTTGAAGCGTCGGGCTTCTGAAATAGCTCAAGTAGGTCCTGTACCAACAGATGTAGATGAGCTGAAAGTGGAAGAAGATGGAGCTATTGAAGAGGGAAAGATTCTTATAAAGGCTTCTCTTTGTTGCGATGATCGCCCTGATCTCATGCCTGATTTAATCCAAACTTTCCAGACCCTTGGGTTGATAACTGTAAAAGCTGAGATTTCCACCTTGGCTGGAAGGGTTAAAAATGTGTTTCTTGTAACTGATGGTGAAAAAGACTTTGAAGAAAGCCAGACAAGACTATCAATCAACTCTATACAGGAAGCTTTGAGGGCAGTGATGGAGAGGACTGCTGCATCTGGTGAATTATCGGCGGGAAGTTCAATCTCAAACAAAAGGCAAAGGATTCTGCCATTTGATGCTTGAAGTGAAAGGATTCTGCCATTTGATGCTTGAAGTGTTTTACATTGTTTGCCAAGCCAGACAAGACTATCAATCAACTCTATACAGGAAGCTTTGAGGGCAGTGATGGAGAGGACTGCTGCATCTGGTGAATTATCGGCGGGAAGTTCAATCTCAAACAAAAGGCAAAGGATTCTGCCATTTGATGCTTGAAGTGTTTTACATTGTTTGCCAATTAGTTGCGTAATGTTTTGTGCAGTTATGTTGCACAATAGCTTGATATTGGATGGTGTTCTCGTGTGAAGCTATGGCTACTTATCTGTGGTTTTCAACACTTCTGCAGGCTTCTCAAAATTGTTTTAAATGTTGCTGTGTCAAACACATATTCTAGTGTGTTCCTTGGTATAAGTTAGTAAATATTATCTGGTTGGATGAGATCATTCTTGTACTCGTTTCTACTTTGGGGGTATATTAAGTGGTAATTGTGGTAAAGAAGAGTCTATGCTTGGCTGGGGGAAATAAGGTTCACATTTCTTCGGATTGTATCTAGGATAGGTGAACATCCTTCCAAGTATTCTCCAAATGATCATCAGAATTTGCATGACTTTGGATAAGAAAATTATTGCTCAATGATTGGAAATATGGTGTTGTATTCAATCAACTATCAATTATATTCGTGTGAATTGTCTTTTGTCTGTTCCTTTTCATGCTATAATGTTATCAAAGAATTTTGAAGTGTAAAGGAGGTTAAGATAGATCTATGCTATTTTTTCCTTTTGTGAACATGATTGAAATCAACAAATGGCCCGCTTTTAATTTTTTATATTTTACATCAGAGATGGGACCTAAATTATTTTTTCCTAGCATCACCTAGCATCATTTATGACATATCCCACTAGGCTGTAGAGTGCACCTTGCTTCTCATGGTCCAATTATATTTTGCTGATTAATGAAGAAACAACAAAATATTAAGCTTTTGTGACTGAGCAGCAAATCATGTTTCATTAATTCTTTATCTAGAGAGAGTAATGAAATTGTTAATACCATGCATTAGAAATATTTAGATTGAAGTGAGATTTGAAGATCAAATTTCACAAGGTTGCAAATGCCTGCAGAAGGTACATGATTGAGTTGGCAACCTCAAGTTGTGCATTAAACAAAAGTGCCATACAAAAGATACAGCATGTAGAACGTGTGCAACGTTTTTGTTTTGGACCCACGAAGACAATAGGACAAGAAGCTATCCCTTTCAAGATGGGGTTGTGGAAGAGCAAATACCATAGAGGGTTAGGTTGCGAATATAGCCTAGGTTGCAAAGGACTTGCAGAACATGGTTGTATGGGATCAAGGTTGCAAAAGCCTTGTAATATATGGGTGCAGAAGATCAAGGTTGCTGGAGCCTGACATGATATGGTCGTAGAGGAATAAGGTTGTGGATGCTCCACAAGATATGGTTGCATAAGATCTATGTTCTAGAAGCCACCAAAGTCATGGTTGTGAAGGAGCAAGGTTGTGGAGCTTGGAAGAGTAAGATTATAGGCAAACGAAAGCTTGGAAGGAAGACTTGTGAATCAATAAAGCTATGAACCCATCGGGACTAAGTTGCAAAAGCCCAACAAGTGCAAGGCAAAGTTGTGGAAGAGCAAATTTGCAGACCTTACAGTGACCAGGTTGCAGAAAACCCACAAGTGCAAGCTAGGTTCACATAAGAGTGAGGTTGCGTATCATGCTAGGGGCTAGATTGCAAAAGCCCAACAAGTGCAAGATAGATTTGGGGAAGAGCAACGTTGTGGATCTTGAAGGAGTCAGGATGCAGATGCCCTGCTAGTACAACAAAGTTGCAGAAGAGAAAAGTTACAGATCCTGCATAGGCTACGTTGTATCCCCAATGTCATTTGAGCTCAAAGGTTGCAAATCCGATAGAAGCAATAGGAGTAGTGGTAGCGGAAATTGAACAATTTTTCTGTTGTGCAGAGGAAGCCAACTAGGAGTCATAATTGTGCACAAGTGGAAAGCCAAACGGTAGCATGGCTTTCCTACTTCTTTGCCTCTTTATATTGAAAGAGGTTTTGATTATATACACACACGCATGCGAGAAGAAGAGTAAGATTTCTGAAATTTTTGTAATACAAAATTTGAAATATAGTGTTGTCTACAAACTTTTTATGCTGTGCTTTCTGTATGTGCACAATATCATGATGTAATTTTTGCATTTAATTTTAATTCTAGTTTAGTTAGGTATAAAACAGAGTGTTGTTCATAGAGGTCCATTTTAGTTCATGTTACAAGCCACGAAGCTAAAAGCACTCGTGATATTGCTACAAATTTTACCACTGCGTACATGGATTAAAATTAGGTATTAGTTTCCACAATTTCCATTGTAAAACGTTTTAGCACAAAGTTGCAATTAAATGCAGCACGACGATGTCAAGGTTAAAAGTTGTAGGAAAGAAGACCATCACACATTATGAGAAGTGTGATCCTTGTTAGCAATTGATCTTAATCCTTGATCACTGTAGTTTTGAGAGGTATTTAAACCTGGAGGTGCACCATCATCATGTATTTGGTTGCAGAAGGTGGGATAATCCATTATGGTACACTTTGAGGGCTTAAATACAACACACCTATAAATACCTCTCGATGCTACATTGATAAGGGATTATGATAACTGTTAGTAACATTGATAGGGGATTAAGATAAGTGTTAGTAGTGCCCTGAGCTCGGAGCGGTTTTGACGTCGCATCCATGGAGTGGAGGAAGAGGCCTTGAACATCACCTTGGCACATGTGATGCAAACTACTTGATATGGAACATGGACGCCCTCTCCCTCCACACGTCTCTCCATGAATGCAGACCCCCTCGTGAGAGTGCATTTCTCAAGGAATTAAGTTGAGTTGTTTGTTAGTTGCATATTCCAACCTTGGCGCTGTATGCATATACATACTTCATTATTTGTTTCAGCCTTTGAGTTGTGTGCATGCATTGTTTAGGGATTGACTCCATAAAAGCAATAAATGCATATGGATCCTTTGTAAAGCTATAAAAGGCTATTGCCCAATGAATAATGGAGCAATTTCCCTTGATCTCTCTTTATTTTTTCAGGTTTCAGTTCATGGTTGGGGTTTTCTCTAGATCAGTGAATGTGCTTCACTTCAATTTTGCATTTTTCAGATCTAAGGCACCCTTTGTGCCTCATGATTTGGTATTAGAGCTTGCAATTCAAGCTTTCTTTTCGCTTGGATTAAAATACACTTGCGAATTCAGTGCATGTGCTTCACTTCAATTTTGCATATTTCAGATCTAAGGCACCCTTTGAGCCTCATGATTTGGTATTTAGAGTTTGCAATTCAAGCTTTCTTTTCACTTGGATTAAAATCCACTTGTGACCTAGGGAAAAGTTTATAGGGTTCAACTTAGACACCCTTACCACCCTACTCCACTAGTGCAACACGATGTAACTGATTTTGCTATAGGATTGTGTCACGAGGCTTGTACTAGGACAATCAATCCATTCTAGCATCCACACAGAATTGATAGTCTTTAGTAGCAAGCATGGTTTCTTTAGAGCTCTGCCGTCCCACCCTATACACCCTCTTACATCAACTTGATTTCATGGTGATTGATCCAAGTGGCTATTGGTGGCCACCCACCTCTTCCAGTGGGCTCACATACAACTTTCATCTTGGCAGTGACAATGTTTATCTTGGAAGTTTTTTTTCTAGATTTTCGAGTCCTAAATTTTTGGGGACATTTTGAGTCCCTAAACGATGTTTTTTTGGACTTTTTCTAGATTTTCGAGTCCTAAATTTTCAGGGCCATTTTGAGTCCCTAAATGATGTTTTTTTGGACTTTTTTTAAGGCCTTGGCGGAAGTTATACTTATCGGATAGACCTTTTTGATGAGGTATCGAACACCCCAAACAAAGATCGTATGCAAAAGTTACGACCCCGAGACGTTGATGTACCAATTTTTACCCCAACGGGTCCACATGACTTTTGACGCTTCATCTCCTAGGGTTACATTTTTGGATGTCTAGGGTTTTGGCATTCATGTTTGATGTAAAAAGGTTTTTGGAGCTTCATTGTACTCATCTTCTTGCGAATGAGCGCAATCGTCACATCTCTTCTTTGAAATAAGCCGCCACCATTCTAACAAGCTTGTTTCAGTGTGCATTTTACAGTTTCAACATATTTCTTTATTTAATAGAAACTGAGTTTTATTGTATCTTTGTTATTGTTCATGGTATCTCTGTGTTAATAATATAGATCTGTATTCATTTCGTTCTGCTCATTAAATCAGGATCAGTAACTGTCCTCCCACTTAATTCAAACCCCTAACCTACTAACCCTTAAAATCACTGCTAATGCCTAACCTCCTAACTCTTAATCTATTTACCCACTGACCCAATGAACATTAACCCCCGACTCTTAACATACTAACCTCTAACCACTAAACCAATAATTTGTACCCCCTAACCACTCTTACCATCTAATTGATAAACCTACAAATCCCTAACTAGTAAAACTTTAACCTACTAAAACACAATAACCGTTGACCCATTAGCCCCTTAACTAGCGACCCATTAACCCCTAATCCATTAAACCTAACCAATTTAACACCTAACTACTAACTTGACCTAACCCCTAACCCATTAACCCTGTAGTCCACTAAGCCATTATCCATTTCTAACCCGCTAACCTCTACTCACAAATGCATACCCTTTAACAATTGACACCTAACCCACTAACGCCAACTACTAACCCCTAGCCATTAAATCACTAGTTTATACCTCCCAACTATTGTGACCCTTAACTAATGCCTTGACCTAACCACTAACCATTAACTCATTGACCCATAACCACTAACCCATTGAGCCATTAATCATCATTGACCCACTATCCAAATATGGCTAAGACAACAAACATATTCAAACATGAAAACATATGCAAACTTGTATAAGATTGATTTCACTAATTTATAATTAAAACAACTTTTCCCTGAAACACTAACCCACTAATCACTTTGATCCCTAACCAATACACATACCCGACCCCTAATAACTATCAATTGACCCCTAACCCTAATAACCTTTTGACCCTTGACCTATGATCCCATTAACCCCTTAATACACTAACTTATGAATTTCACCAATACCCAATTTCGTTAACTTGTACCACTTAAACACTCTCACCCCTAACTTACTAAGCTTAACATGCTAACTCCTTAACCCTCAACTAATTAGCACCTAACCGCTAATTTGTTGTCCCACTAACGCTTAATCATGAAACTTAAACCCCTAACCTCTAATCCACTATCCCACTAGCCCTTAATCTATGAATCTTCAAACCCCTAGCCACCAATGCATACCCCCTAACTATTATGATCCTCGACTATTAACTCGTAAGACAATAACCCTTTGACCACTAATCCATTAATCCCTAACCCATGACCTAAAAACCCTAACCCCAAATTATTAACCGATTAACCCACTGACCTTCAAGCCATAAAACCTAACCCAATCACCCCTAGCCCATAATCCTTAACCACTCTAACCCTTAATCCTTATCCCACTAACCTATTGATTCATAACACATTAATTATGTGTAACTCACTAACCCATTAATTAGTAAACCACTGAGCGATAACCCTTGAGCCACAACCACACTAACCCCTAATCCACAAAACTCCTAACCTCTAACTATTTACCTATACATTTTAACCACTCTAGTCTCTAACCTATTAACCACAAAAAAACACAAACCCCCTAACCAACCACCTCTAACTCCTAACCCATGATCAAGAGCTTAATGACACTAGTGTAACTCCTAATCTCTAACCCACTAACCACTAACCACCAACCCATTGACCCCTAAACGCTAACCTGCTATCCTATTAACCCCCTAAAACATTACCGTTGAACTAACTAATCTCCAAACACACTTAGCTCGTACCCGTAACAATTCTAACCTCAAATTATTAACCCTTAAACCCTAACCTTAAACACATTGTCTCACTAACACATTAACCCACAAACTTGAGAAATTTGAGAAAAAAGTGTCCCAAGAAAACTTAATTTAATTGGCTAAAACTTGAATTACCATGTTCTTTTGGGGAAAAATAAGGACATTATTTTCACATGTTTTCAGTTTATGCCACTAAAGGTCTACCAAAAGTATAAAGTGAGGGCACTCATTCTATACACAATTAAATTCACATCCAATGAGTACCCACACTTATAGTATACATATAGTAAGATAAATTAAAAAAACTTGAAAAACCACATTTCTATTTTTCCCTCTAAAATACTTAACATTCGCCTTATTGGAAATTTATAGTATTTTTATTGGCTTTCATAGTGTGACTATGGATGGTGGTTAAATCCTTTCATATTATTATTTTTTTTTCTTTTCTATTTTTCTCTATTAGTACCAACATTAACCCCCTAATCATTATGATCACTTAACTCTATCCACTAATGAACTAAGCCCCCCAATAACAAACCCAGTGACCTCTAAGTGATAACACAACCCCCTTATCTATTAATCCCCTATTTCATCAACCTCTAAGCTTGAACACCTAGCTCACTAACCACTAAACCACTAAATTATTCCCTAACTACTTTGACCCCTAAATAGTAACCTAGGATTACACCTAACCCCTAAGCTTTAACTTGCTAACCTACTTACCCCTACTCCATTAACTACCTATCCATTCTAATGCATAACCAATAATTCAACTTAACCCCTAACCCCTTAACCCATAATCCATTTATAATCCCTAACCACCAATGTGCACTCTGGCATTCTCATATGCCTTCCTTTGCCATTGGGGCATTCAATTTGAAATCCCTTCTAGTAACCATTGTTAGATYGAATTTAGTTTCTAATAATTATATAAAACATAGTTCATAATCAAATATAAAGATTAAGTGGAAATAACTTTTGTGTACTATGAATTAATTCATTACCCATTTAATTCAAGGCATTATCAAAACAAAAAAACATTCTATAASCACTAGTTAAGAMCATGTATATGTAAATGCGTGYAATTCCACAACTAGTTTCCGAGGAGATATTTACCGCCCAAYTATAGGAATCAAGTATAGATTCCACCCYCAAGCTAGACCAKGATACTGCMAGGGTGAAGGGAATCCTTTTGGGTCTCTAATTTGACTCATCCTAACCCATTACTCTCATGACAAAGCTGATTTGMTCACTACTGATCACTCCAGGTTCTCATCTCGCTATCAATTATCCATGACACTCTTCCATCACCCTACACAACACAAAKATCTTTTCTTTCTCTACTAAACAATTCCTCATGGATTTCCTTCACTTCCAATGCTCTTCAATGCAACAAGAAAGTGTCCAACCACTAGTTTCCTTATGGAAATAACTTAGAAGAGAAAACACTTGGCCTCTAAACAATGGACRAGCAACAAKAAGTTTGTAGGTTTATTGGTTTTTGTTTCAATTSTTTTGAACGTTCCAACCACGTCATTTTCCTTGATAACCATCCAATTTCCTCTTACATTTTCAATAACAAATTCTCGAACTTTTATATGCYCTTACTAACAACAAGTCCTTGGAACTCTCTTACCAATGCAAGCATAAAAATGATGGTTTCACCTGAGTTCCTTCATTAAAAGAGGAAAAAAGATCMTATCCCGATAGAGGAATCTAAATGGAATGAATGCCCCCTTACCCCCTTCCCCATGAATGGATGTTAATAATGAGAGAGATTTGAGGGAAATGATTATTGGCTTTACTTTTGATAGAGGAATATAAGTACTTTTGCATTTTCCCATGATGATTGTACTCAACCCATTCTCAAATACTACATGATCAGACTTCCCCTCCAATCTCTACTTGCATTCAATGATTGACTTTCTAAGTCAATGGGGCGTGGGTGGCTCATTTAAAGCACATGATGGAAAATAGAACTTGGGTTGATTCTTGCAATGGATAATTACTTTCCCATAAGCCCCCTTTCCTCTTCTCCTTTTGTGGTATCATAGTTCCCTTGTTACTTCTTCAATCAACATTTTTGGTGGATTTATATCATGTTTTATTTTTATTCATGCTTTTACATAATATAAAAACACCATGGAAACATAACAACCATACCGTAATTCTAGTCCACTACGGAGACTCATAATCATTTATTAGTCGGGTAGTGTCCTTGAACTTTGCATTAAGAATATTTATAATACATTTCATATTATTTACACACAGGGCATTTAATTTAACTCACATGGTTTGACTCCCCTCAAAAAACCAATAATATATGATTTAACATACTAAATTTTAGGGGTCAAAATCGGGGTATTTATTCCCCTCCAATTTGAAATATCACTATCCCCAATGAACCTTTCTTTCCAACAATGAGACCATGTCTTCATTCTTTCACCTAACAACCATATCATAATTCTAGTCCACTACAGAGACTCATAATCATTTATTAGTCGGGTCGTGTCCTTGAACTTTGCATTAAGAATATTTAGAATACATTTCATATTATTTACACACAGGTCATTTAATTCAACTCACATGGTTTGACTCCCATCACATAAACCAATAATATATGATTTAACATACTAAATTTTAGGGGTCAAAACCGGGGTATTTATTCCCCTCCAATTTGAAATAACACTATCCTCAATGAACCTGTCTTTCAAACAATGAGACCATGTCTTCATTCTTCCATTGCATCTGCAATGTTGTCCTCCCCATTGCAACCTTGGCTTTGCTAGCTATCTTGGACATTGATGTACAATACTTCCTTTCACTACCTTGAGATGCTTCCTAGGCCTTAGTGTTTCCTCATATACCAATCACAATCATCAAAGCCTAAACATGCATGTCATAACCATTTTTATGCCACAATTGTTACATCCATACGAGTTTCAAATTTATAACTTAAGCACATATATTCACAATACAAGATACAATATGCAATTTCAACCCAATACTTATCTATATAAATATATGTCTACTTTGCATGGTTGCCACGAATGACATTCAAATTAAAATGTTCTTTGACATACCCAAAATATATTGCCTCTTGAGTCAAGCCAACATATGTGATGAATCTCACACAACAAATTCATCCATGTCTCCTCTCCCTTATGGTCACTCACCCTTACAAATTTAGGCATCTCCTTCTCTAATAAACAATGTCTTGGGCGATCCATCATTTACCAAGGCCTTTACATGTAAGACGAGCTCAAACTTCTAGAGTTTTATTTCCAGGGCATCCTATTATAGACCTCAAAACAATCATTAGCTTAAGGCAATCAAGCCATAACACAAATTTCTAGGGTTTCCGTACTCCAAGCTTATAGCAACGACCATCTATTCTTACTAGAAATTTCCACTATCTCACCTATATTAGAGACATAATAATAAAAAATCTCGGCATAATTTGAATCTGCTTCATATACTAATCATAGTTAATCAACATGAGATCCCTTCTCATCATATTTCCCTTTGCATATGGCAGTAACCAGTGTTCATTATGGATTAAATTTCATGGGCATATCCAAGATCAATCTACTTGCACTCTGTCCTCCTTGATACAACTTTCATTTAACCAATTAAACTAGAGTTTTAATGCATAATATATTTTCATTGCTACATTCTCAACACCATATGAAATGATCACAAAATTATGCCACACCAATAATTCAATCACTTTTAGTGGTTTGTTTTATATTACTTTTTATTTGTTTTTATGTTTCAAAACAAAATATTATTCTTTGTATGAAATGTGATCATTGTCATGCATTCACATAATGCGATCAAACATATGAAATTATCAACATAATCAATCATACTTGCATTATACCAAATACCATATCATCATGTCATGCAATCGATTATGACAAACTGGGGCTTAGCCAATGTAATATCCCTAAGGACGAGCCCTAGTTGTATTTATGAATTGTAAACATGTTTTGTAGGCTTGTTACACATCAAAATTACTCACTTTGATAGTGTCGCAAGTGTCGTCATTACAAAGGTCGCAAGTGTCGCATTTTGCTCACAAAGTCGCAAGTGTCGCATGTTGCTCACAAGTATCGCAAGTGTCATGCTGCCATGATGCCTATGTCGTGCCTATAACGACATGAGAAGGACACTTGGAACACCTCAAACATCTGATTTGGAAGAGGAGAAATGAGTCAACAGGCTTGCAAACCTTTTGCCATCTGAAAGCACCCAAAAAACTGAGTTTTAGAGAGGAGCGCTCCCCCTTACACTATCTCGGAGCGCAGACGCTCCCCCTTACACTGTTAGGGAGCGTTATAACGCTCCCCTGGCCCTTTTGAGAAAGCGCTATAGATTTTGAGAGCGCTGGCGCCCCCTAAAGCTTACTAGGGAGCGCTGCAACGCTCTGATGGCCCTTTTGAGGGAGCGCTACCTATTCTGGGAAGTTGTTAAGCTGTTGAGATGAATGGGGGAAGCATATTTTCATTCTTGGAAAGCAGTTGAGCTCGAATCCTTAGTCCAACCATGATCCTAGGGCAAATCCTCAACTGAAGGAGGCAAATCCTCAACTTCCCCAAGGATATCTCAAGTGGTTAAAGCCTCTCCAAGGCTATATAAGCAAGCTTTCTAATGGTGAAAGGGGAATGGAATTGGAGAATGATACCAAACTTATGATCTCATAATTGGTGGGGGGAGATATGAACATATGAAACTTATGATCTTGGAGGAAACTTACAGTCAGCCCAAGGAGAGTGATCAGTGAAGCTGCTATTATCCAGGTCGTGGATCTTTCAGGCAAGGGTTAGACGAAGGGGACTTGACGAAGCTGTCGCTTTCGCATCTACGATTGTAAGCACTGCTGTCGTTATTCTCATTAATATGACATGCTTGGCCTGTTTCTTTCTAGTTTGTGTCTGATGTTGCATGAACTTATCATTAACTGATAGATTTGTTTTCAAGCTAATGTCAATAGAGTAGGAAGTGGTCGTATCTTGTTTGTCCACAGAGCTCAGCGAGGAGCAAAGGATTGGAGCGCAACTCGGAGCGTGCAGGGACAAACGTCGATTAAGAGGTACTTCTGTTATCCTTCCGTCTCAT
>SNQJ01S0031707.1:38246-58174 GCA_010110895.2 Picea sitchensis
AGAAGACATCAACTTCTAGATTCTAGCTAACTTAGGAAATGTTCCAGGAACCATTGACCCCTAGAGCCAAGTTTCAGAGTTTGTGGTCATCCTTAAACCACCAAATTGGTTTGTGGTATTCCTTAAACCACCACCACCATTTAGTAGAAGACATCAAATTTTACTATCCATTTGGTTTGTGGTCATCCCAAAACCACTAGATTCAGAGAGAACATTTAACCATTGGAAGTTGTCTACTTTGAGATTTCAGATGTCCACTTCCATATTTCATCTCTCTTCTTGGACTCACATACACCACTTCAGATTAAGGGGGGGAATGTTTAAAACCTAATCCACTAGGGTTATGGTATTAATAATTTGTGAATGTATATGAAACTTCAAGTGAGTGTAACGGTCATCGGGAGTCCAAGCGACCTATTGAAAGATGAATTCAAAGGTCAAGTAATTGTATTTATTCATGTATCATATCAATGAATAATAGCAACTCATGCTATCTCAATTCATGTGTTCCAACACCTTCATCACACATGTAATATTGTCATGGTTCATCATACATATATTGTCATGTAATATCAACATCTTTAATGTTACCTATTTAGGTGGTGGCTCATGGGAGCTTACAACATCCATTTACCAACCTCTTGAAAAGTAGCTTCTTTCCCTTATTCTTTTGTGGTTACACATTGAACAACATCCATGATTAGTCATCAAGCCACACTTAATACATACGCTCCCATGCAAATTTGTATGCATGTTACTACATATTTATCTCTCGATGTGTTTAATTATGTATATGCATTCCAAAATATATTCACTCTTGCATTTATTAGTGTTTGTATGCTTTAATTATTTTCACATAGCTACTTTCTCAAATTACGTCCAACAATTTCCATCCTTTCTCTTATCTTTAGTTGTCTTGAGTTTAATTCAACTATGGAAGTTTCTCTTCATTTCGTTGGAAAATCCTTAGCCCACTTCAACTTTGTCAAGTCAATTCCACATAGTGGAGTGCTTCATTACAACACTAACAACTTCCAACTGTGTTGAATTTCATCATTCACTTCATGTTCATTACACAAGTTGTTGGTTCATATCTCATAACTTTCTATTTCAGGGTTGCATTCCTTAACTCCAAGAGTTAGGAACATGCATCTTGCTTTTATACATGAGGTTTTCATTATCTATAATCTAGTACCTTCCATGTTTGTTCTACCTCCAACTTTTATTTTCCTTCATAAAATAACCAACTACAATGATCAAGAGCTCCACAATGCTTCACAATGCTTCTATACAACTTAGATTATGTATGTTGATTATAGTCAATGAATTGCATGCATTATTGTTAAGGGAATGAAAAACCTTGGTTACTTCCCCTTGTTAAGCTTGGCCTTTAAGTAAAATCTATAAAAAATATCAACCATCTCCATTCATGGCATTTAATGTTCTTGTACCGAGCATTACTATTAGGATTTTAGCTTGAATATCTCTACGCATTAAAGAGTTCTTCCATATTTCCATGTATACTCACTATTTCAAGGTATGTTGTCATATGAGACTCATTTATGCCCCCTGTAGACTCCTGTATTCATCACAATGTCCATCCTTCCAATTTTTGGCATCTTGGAGACAATCATTGTTAGCAAGAATTTTGTCAATCAAGCCCATAGGATCTTTTTGGTCAAAATAATTTTAGAGAGATGAAAATGTAGTTTCCAAACTTGAATCTTCTGTTATGTTCACCTCTAAAATATCTTTCCAATGGGTATAATTTTTTTTCCATTTTAAGTTTGTAGTTGAAAACTACATCTACAAGTTCAAAACTCCTCTATTTCTGCACTTTTGCTAGTGAAAATCAAGGTTGGAGACCATCTTAAATCATTGGTAGAAGGAAATCAAGGAAATATGTGAATTATTTTTTATAATGAACGTTGATACTATTTTCATCTGTGAGCACTCAACAACCTTTACCTCAATAATGTGTTGTTCTGGTCATCTTTTGCGTCCTTCTGAAGATAAAAACTTATCACTTATTGCATTCAATTGTCAAGAATTTGGGAATAGAATATGCAAACTTGAACCCAATGGCGTTTTTGTAGATTCTACCTCTGTGAAGTTCCTTTAAAAATTTCAATTCAAACAAAATTTGTGCCAAAATTATGGGCAAAACATGATTATGGTCCTAGATATATATATTTTTAACTATAAAATCCTTCTTTAATTCATACATTATTTTCTTCTTTTTATTCTCACCACATCTCTGATGTGTTGTCTTCTCATTAGATGTGTGAACCCACTTTCTTACCTTCCAATTCCGTTGGACCTCGTAATCAACGAATTCATGGTACGAAGGCAAATACATATGTAACATTATAAATGTTGGTGATATCAATCCTAATGACCTTTGCATGGTCTGCGAGGGATTTTTATGTGGGCCTCATGCCTTATTTTCCCACGCTCTTCTCGTAGCTTTCCTCAGGTGATGTGATAGTAGGACCCTATTTTATTACCCCTTAATCAACTTCTTTTACACTACTAGGAGAAACCCTCGCCATTGCAATCTGGGCCATCAATTTAGATTAGTAGATGAAATCTCAACCATTCACGACAAAATAGGTTCTCTCCATCCAAGGCTCTCCCAAATATACAAGTGGCCATTTTTCATTGATGAATATGTTCTCTCCACCCAAGACTCTTCCAAATATACAAGTGGTTATTTTTTTTTCATTGATTTTGATTTAGAGGTGCAATCTCAACCATTTAGAACAAATTTGGACCCTTGATTGAATACATTGCAACTTGTTGCAAGGGATAATGAGTGGTTGATTTGTTCATTGTTGGTTTAATCTCAACCATTCATAAAAAACAAATAATGGCCCTGCTAAGGTATGTGAAGTCGCATGTATGTAAAGTTTAAATGCCACAAACTCTTCTCTTTCCTTGATCTCCTTTGAGCACACTTGTTGATTTCCCTACCATCTAAAGAGGTACCAACCATTTAGTGCTCTCTTATTTTATGTGCAGATTCATTCACACATGTATGAGATTAAGCATGCCAAATATCACTCAAATCTATTTTGAATCTTTCCAAATGTTCAAAACATCTCATTTGATTGCCAATAACTATGAATCACACCATAGTCTCCTCATAAAGTTGCCTAGGTTGGCCCAACGTTGGATCCATTTCAACATCAACCACAAATTCGAGCCTATAATCCGTGGGTTATTTATAGAGATATGAAATACCATGAGCCTATAATCCGTGGGTTATTTATAGAGATATGAAATACCATGAATCCATTGAATTTTGGATTTTGAAGGAACAACCTTCAAATTTTTCTTGGGAAGGAAACGACTCATAAGATAAGTTCCTTATCTCATTTATTCCCTCAAGGTCCAAATCTCAATTCCATTTCAACTTCTATCACTAATAAATTTGGGTGCTACAGGCTTGAGCCTCTACTTTTTAGTTAGTTACATGCATGCACTCAATACCACTTCTCTTGTTTACTAAATTTAAACAATGGACATCATACATAAGTAAAAAGAGTATGCATTCCCTCGGATTTGAAACTTAATCATACTTGAACAACTACATGAGTATACACTCATAGGATTGGAAACTTAAGCCTCATAAATTGTTATAGGCTTACCCATTTCTTGGAATTAAACCATGAACCTCATGAGTTCATATTAGCTTTATTTTTACAACATGCCCACAAGCATCAATAATAATCTAACCTAAGAATTAAATCCATCAACTCGACATCTTGGATGCTTATGACATTTTCCCCAATATTAATTGAGGTTCTTTTGTTAAACAATTGATATGCAATTGTAAATTCCTTCATATCAATCATATTTTCTTCCCATAATGGAGTGCTATAAGTTGAGCTCTGATGCCACTTTGTGGTGTACCTAGAAGCCTCCCTTGGCCATCAAGGCACTCAATTTGAATCTCCTTCCTTTAATAACCAAATGTTTGATCAAGTTCACCCTCTAATATTTATACAAAACAAAGTTCATATGCAAATATATGGTGTTGGAGATACTTCACACACACCTATGATTTTTTTTCCTAAGGTTTTCCCTATGTTTATTAGTCATTATTTAGTCTCCTATAGTTTAGGGAGAATACTCCTTTTCCTACATTCTAGGAGAATATTCTCTTCAGTTCACACTTCAGTTGGATCAATTGAGTGGAGTCTTGATGCCACATTGCTTCCATCACCATGCAACATTATAGTGATGATCCCAATGTTGCATGGTGATGGAAGCAATGTGGCATATTAAACACAATGGGTTTCCTTAACTTACTGAAATGGAGTGGAGTGAGGACAATGCACTAGTATGGTGATAATCCCAAGATTAAACACTTGGCCCCTAAATAGTTAAGGAGAAATGGTAACATGGTACATATAAATTCACTAATTTTCACTTTAGATATTGTGGACATTTCAAGCATGGTTTTCACTGAAAACCATCCCATTTCCTCTCACATTCTCAATCGAAAATTCCCCAACTTTTACAAGATCTTACCAGTGACAAGTCCATGGGGTTATATTACTAATGCAAGCATAAAAACCATAGTCTCACATAGTTTTCTTCATTAAATATAATATACGCTTAGCTTGGGAGAGGAATGCTAAGTGGAATGTATGATACCCCTCCCCCCTTTCCCACAAATGGATGACAATAATGAGAGAGAGAGAGAGAGAGAGAGAGAGAGAGAGAGAGAGAGATTGAATTTGCTTTTTCCATAATAATGTAGTACGTCTACATTTTATCCCTAATTATTGTACTTAGGCCATGCTGAAATAGCTATGTGAGAATACTTCTCCACCAACCTCTACTTGCATTCAATTATTGTCTTTTTAAGTTAATGGGGGTGGGTGGCTCATTCAAAGAACATAATGGAAAATAGATGAAACCTTAGGATGACTTATGGAAATAAAGGATTACTTTCCCATAATCTCCCTTTTATCTTCCCCTCTTGTGGTATCATAGTCCCCTTATTTCTTCCTCAAACAAACCTTTTAGTGGATTTATATTACTGCATATTTCCTTTTTATTCATTCTTTTAAATAACATAAGCATACCATGGAAACATAACAATGACACCATAACCCTAGCCCACTACAAAGACTCATAATTATTCACTAGTTAGGCATTGGCCTTGAAATATGCACTAGGAATATTTAAAATCTATTTCATATTATTTACACATGGGGTCATTTAAAATATACTATACAGATTGACTCTTGTCGCATAAACCAATAATAAATGATTTAACACATTATATTTCAGGGGTAAAAAATGTGATATTACATGTACCACTGTTGATTATGATCCATAGCCTACTAACCATTAACTCACTAGGAAATAGGACCCAATATCCCCTAACCCACCAACCATTAACCACCAAACCACCAACATATACCCCCTAATCATTAACCCATTAACCTCTAACCTCTACTCCACTATCCAAAACTAGATAGGACAACATGATAATACAAGAAAATTTCCACTAAATTAAATATGAAACCGTTCTAACCCATAAACATGACTCCACTAACCACTCTAATTGATCTGTAAACAACCATGGATATTCCACTGGAATAGTTCATCACAACAAATTTTTTGTATTATGTTGGAATATTTTAAGATGCAAGTTTATTTCCTTAGATCTTAGATTTATTATAACTAGCTTATTGCTCAAATTTATGAAATAATTGAAATATGAAAAGATCAAGAAAATCAATACACTATCCACACAAATGAACACAATATGTATCTTTGGAAACCCAATATAGGATAAAGCCCAACTAGAAGGTGAGGTAGCCTTTGCTCTCTTTTCTTCAATTTTAAAATGAAATTACAAAGAAAGGGGCACTCAATATGGAGTTTCCTTTGACAATATGGCCTAAATGGATGCTATAGAATCATCTTCCTCTACAATTATCTCAAACCCCACTCCTAGATGGTTTTCTCAATTATGGAACAAGTACAATGCTAAAGAATGGAACCCTTTCTCCTCCTAGTGGCCCAACATTTAACATAGCCTGGTAGCTGTCTAGGGTTAGGGTTTTTGCATGCCTCAACCTTCAATTGGTGTTAGGTTTTGGACCTTATAGAATCTTCTTGAAATTACACATGTGGCTATCCCTACATGCATGAGTAATGGAGGTTGACATGGCATCCACTTGGTACCATGGTGGTTAACAAGGTAGGTCAACTTGTAGGAGGTATAACTTCCGCATATGAGTTCCCATTGTGGTAATTTTAACATCATTGGAAAGGTCGTGGTGTGTATAAAAAACTTAATGGGGATAAGGGCTATGATGATTGCAAATTTTTGACCCCAAAAGGTGTCGTTTGATGCCTCAAAATGGCTCTGGAAGGTTTCAGACCCAAAATTTCCAAGACTGGGCACTAAAATAAGCCCTACAAGTCAATTCCTCCAATTGTTTCCACCAAAAAAGTATCAGGATAGATTAAAAATTATATAATGATCCATTCCTGATCATACCTCCCAATTTAGGGAGGTTTTTGGTCCCAAAAATATTTTGTTGAATGAGGCGAGGAAACTTTTCCTCTACCTTGTCCATGGAGTACCATTTTTCCTTGCGTGGAAGTTTTCCTTTCAACCCAATCTACCAAAGGTCACATTTCCCTTGTTTGGTAGTTCTGGACTTCTTCTTCAAAATTGTATTTTTTCCAACTATACCCGAGCTTCTGGTGTGAAGTCGTCTATGGTAGGTAGGAACCACTCCTCAATATCTTGATCCAACATGGAAGGCTCATAGAGTTTTAGATTTTCCACATTTAGTATTGAGTAAATGTGCATTTATGGGGGTAGACTGAGTTTGTAGGCATTGTCACCCACCTTCTCCAATACCTCAAAAGGACCATACCATAGAGCCTCGATCTTCTTACAAGATCCCTATAGTCTTTCCTTGTTCAACTATAACCAAACTCTGTCTTCCACTGTACTGCTTTCTCAATTTTGTGCTGATCACGTTGAGACTTGTAACTTTCCTATGGATTATTTAATGTCTCCTATACTTGCAAATGGATCTATCTAATATTTTCAACAAATATCTTTGATTTCAATGCTTCTCCTATGACCTCTTCCCTCACTCCTCCTTTCTATCCATAGAAAACATGCAAGAGAGAATGCAGAAAATACCCAAAGAAAGTTCCAAAAGGGGACTTATCAGTAGAAGTATGGACTACTCTATTATAATAGATTTGAATGAAGATTAGATTTGCATCCTAGGCCTTTAGATGCTTTTGATTGTAATCCCTCAAAAGTTGAACCAAAGTTCCATTTAATACTTCTATTTTCCCATCTATCTATGGATGGAATGATGTAGATCTCTTCAACTTGGTGTTCCTCTTTTACCAAAGTGTATTCCAAAAGGAACTGATAAATCTGGTATCCCTATATGAGATGATGCTTCTTGATATCCCAAAGTGCACCCAGACCTATTCAAGAACATGTTTGTTGCTTCTTGTCCTTTGACGGTCTTTTTACAAGGAATAATAATGCACATATTGCTAAACCTATCATCTACCATAAAAAGAGAGTCATGTCCCTTCATGGTTGTTGGAAAACCACCCACAAAATCCATGGAAATGTTTTCCTAGGGTCGAGTGGGTATAGGTAAAGGATGGTATAAACCTTGTTTTCTATTACTAGGTTTGCTTGTACAGTAAAGTATGGATCCTTTAATATACCAAACTACATCTTCTTGCATTTTGGGCCAACACACATACCTTTGTAAGTTGGTAGTTGTCTTCTCGACACCAAAATGTCCCACAACCTTCAAAGTGTGAGCCTCTTTGATAAGCTACAATATTTCACCTTTAGGAACACATATTTTGTATAGCTTGTAGAACAACCCATTCTAGAGATGATAGTCAACCTTACCTTTACCTTCTTCTATATGAATTTTTTCGTGTAGTTGCTAAAACACCTCTTTAAATTCCTCATCTTTTGTGTATGCCTCTTTTCATGCATCACGGGTGAAAGGATTCATGTGCATAAGAGTTCCCAAATATATAATCTTGGAAGTGGGTGGCCATGAAATCATATCCACCAACTTGTTATTTCTACCCTTCTTATACTCAAAGACTAGATGAAATTTCTACAAAACACCATCCACTTAATGTTTGGTTCATTGAAGTTTACTCTAATCCTACAAATACTACAACAGCTAGTGATCAAACTGGATAATGGTTTCCTTTCCCATCAGATAATGCTTCCACTTCTTGACAACTTGAACTAGGGCATATAGTTCCTTATCATATGTAAGGTAGTTCAAGACTCCCCCATAAAACATTTCAGAATGATAACATATCATCTTACCTCATTGCATCAAGACCGATCTCATAACATATCCACTTGCATCTGTCTCTACTTCGGAAGGATTCTGTAAGTTAGGGAATGGAAATAATAGGTGCTTGAATGATATTCCATTTTATCTCATCAAAAGATTCTACTATTTCTTTCCCCATTGGAAACTCTCCCCACTCTCTGTTATAGGACGGGGTAGCATTGCTACCCCTAAAAAGGATGTTATAGGACTTCCATAGGTACTCAAATACCCCAACAAAGTTCCTAACTTTAGTGACATTAGTAGGAACTAACCACTTGATTATGGTCTCCATCTTTGTGGGATATATCTTGAGTTCCCCTCCACCAATCACGTAACCCAAGTACACCAATGATTGTTGAGAAAACTTATATTTCTTAAGGTTATCCAGTAGTTGATGATTTTTCAAAGTCTTTATCACATACATGAGATGTGTAGGTAGAGCTATAAACCAATATGTCATCCAAATACACTATTACAAATGAATATAAATAGGGATGCAATACATCATTCATCAATCACATAAATGTAGATTGTGCATTACATAAAACAAAAGGCATGATCGACCATTCATGCATACCTTACCTTGTCTTGAAAGTGGTCTTCCATGTGTCTTCTTTTTTAAATCATTCCTGGTGGTATCTTAATTTGATATCCAACTTGGTGAAATACTTGGCATGCTGTAACTAGTCTATCAAATCATCAATCTTAGGTAGAGGGCATGATTCTTGAGTGTGATGTTGTTCAAATATTTGTAGTCGATACACATTCACCAAGTCCCATCCTTTTTGGTACTATGATGATAGGTGAGCCACAATGTGAGGTGCTTGGTGAATTACTATGTGCTCCATCAATTGCTGCAACTATTTCTTCACTTCTCCTACTTCCAAAACATACTATCTATACAACCCAATATTTGGTAATGGGGAGTTAGACAACAACTGTATCTCGTTCTCCACTTCCATCTTAGGTAGTAACCCTTTAGGCTTCTAGAACACTCCCTTATACACCTGCAACAAATTCTCCAATTGTTGTTTCTTCTCTTTGGTACATCCCTCTAGGAATTCTTTTACTCTTACTAATTTGTCACTCGATTGATTCTCTCTTCAGAACAAAATACATCTTAATATATCTGATCATTTTTTTTTCCTTGGTTAGCACTTACTAGAGACATATTTGAATTACCTTTGTGTGCATTAATGATGTAATATTTCCCATCCTTGATCAGGTGGTATTGGTTTTCTCTCCTCATGAAGGTTGCATACCTCATATACATGTAGGGACTCTAAAAAACTATGTTGACCCTAAATATTGCCCAACTAATTTTCTAAAGCTTCCAAAGGATTGCAAACCCATGAAAACATATTGCTATGTCATTTTGCCTAACTATCTACTATAATGCATAAGATAGATAGGGTTCCTACTAGGAGATATCAATTCAAGTGAAGGTTGATGTATTTTTCGCCTCTCAAAATACAAATATTGGATTTGATACTCATATGATTTGAATTTAGTAAAGATATGGGTTCAATTTTCATTACAAAGCATGTTCACCAAACAACTTGATACTATGTGAGATATACTTGAGGTATTTCAAAGGTATATTGAAGATATATTTTAAGTTGATTTAATAAGTTATTTCACATAATTTAGATAGGTGCTGGATGAGATACACTGGTATTAAATATTTAAAGGTATATGTCAAAAGTTTTTTTTGAAAAACCTTGCAATCATATAACATTACACAAGCATGCATTCGAGTGACAAGGTTTGAATGCACGTCGTATAGTTGGACATTGATAGTTGTGGGCATTAATGGTGACGTGATGGAATTTACAAGCATAATTAATATGGACAATTTTGGGTATCATAGCCTTGAAATGCATTAGGGTTGAGTTTTTTCCATTCCATAAGATGATAGTGGAGATGGAAAATCAACCTATTCTTAGGCAATGAATTTGAGCTTGATTCTGGTAGGTTGGAAACCAATTTGAAAGGTGATTTAAGGAGCAGAGTTGAGGAAGCTGATAACACACAGTCAGAAGGATTTTTTCCTGTTGTTGTTTAGCGCTCAAGTTAAGGTACACTAGTTCTATTATTTGATTGTAGAAATGGTGATAGTATGTAGTTGAATATTCATTATTGAATTTTGAAATAGCTCAATACCGTCCTTTAGGTTTCCCTTCATTCCTATCCACTGCTAATTTTTTATGTTCTAGACATTTAGACCTAATATCAAATTGGGTTTTCACTCACCACATTTTTCTATTCTTTGTTTCATTTCTCCCTCATATTCTAGAAGTATTCAAAGCATGCATAAGATTTTACTTCTATGAACGATAACCACTCTGACATATCATACTAAATTATTACGTTCAATATTGATACAAGTTTGGTTATGTGGTGTGTTAGCACCATAAGTCACCCCTGGATTGCGACATAGGTAAGTCTGATACCCATCAATTTGTATGTCACGAAATTAATATAAAGGCAGTCTAATGGATGCAAACTCAAGATGGTATCATTCTAACTCAGAAATTTGGATCATAAAGCATAAGCATGTGAGGTCTTGGTCTAGCTTCAGTCAATAAGTTTTGGTATAGTGGTGAGTAAGGGGAAGAAATTAAGGAGAGTGAAGAGGTCTACTATGAACACCAGGTCTTCCAGAAACCTAAGGAGGTAAAGCTCAGAAAACAAAATCCTCTTGGATTCAGATCTTCAGGAAACTGAAAAACATTGTGACAACACTGCAATCAAACATCCATTACAACAAAGTCACAATAATTTGTGTGAATCCTTCAATCATGAACATTCATTATCAGACACATAATGAGATGGACTAAGAAAAGATGACTTGGATTAAACAAGAATTCTCAAATACATATACATAACCAGAAACCAGAGGCTTCGCTAAACCTTTACCATGCGAGAGCTTAGCTCAACCATCGACCATAACAAAATATCAAAACTGAGTATTTATACTCAAACAACTTGCTCCCTTCAGAAGCACACTCTGGTCACTGCATTCAAGGCTTGGCGCCTGCATATTCTTTTGTCAGGCCACACTTTCATTCTTCTGTCAGTCATGATCTCGGATCGGTATGGTCTTTGCAGGAAAATCCATTGACATGGGGACCTTGGATTGACAATCTGCCCTCCACGGCTAGATTTCTCATGATTTCCATTTATGTGGTGAAACGAGGTTTCAACCACCTTATTCATTCTCATTAACTTTTACATGGTGAAACGAGGTTTCAACCACCTTATTCATTCTCATTAAATTATTTTATTGGGATCAGGACGAGCTCCAACAATCTGGCTACGGTGAACATTCCAGCAAACTCACAATCCCTTTCAACACTCCGCCTCGAGGCCACACAACTATTTTTCTGTAACCAACTCGAGTGCTCCATCCTTTAGTGTAGCTCCTTCCCATCGCCTGCGACCGCTAGAGTTTGACCTCATGCTTATCTTGCATGATATTTTTGGGTTTCTCATTTTGGGAGTTTTCACTCCCCCTGATCTCCAATGTTTCGATGCTCAATCCCACGAAAAGACCCATCCAGATCAATGGTCGATTCTCTTCGATCCCGATGGTCACGACATCTCCTTGAACAACTTCGCCTATCGCTCAATGCGCTTGTTCACACTTCCATATGACCTTGGGTTGCGGACTATCGAGCCCCACTTCGCGATTTCGTGATTTCATGAGTTCATGTTATACTCCATGCTCAAACCTCCGGGTTGCGAAATCCCGATTGCTCGGATCGGTTGACATGTGTCTCTTTGCATCAGATGACCCAGATAATTTTGGGACTTATCACTTCATGAGCCTCCAAGACTCTTCCCTCTTACTTTCCCAACTCGCAAAATCATGAAAAGCCAATCCTGCACCATGCGTCCCTTAATTTGGATGGATCAGATTAAATCCATCGAATTTTCACGTCTCAGGGTTTCTGGCTATGGATTCACCTTTACAATGAGAACCCCGAACTCCTCGGATTCCCGCACTCTCTTGCCTTCGTTGAATACTAAACTTTCTACTCGCTTGATTTGAGTTCATAGTAGACCGCCGTGTTATGCTGTGCTCACGAAGGCCGGTAGTAAAATTACTCAGATGACTGGCAGAGGGATCAGGAACAAAATATCAAAGAGATAGATAAAGAGAGGAGGATCGAATCTTAGGGAAAATTAAAGTCTTAGGGGTTGATACTTTTCGCTGCCACAAAAAAATAGGTCGATCAAATAGATGAAGGCGAACAAAAGAAAAAATACAAGCCGAGAGGAAAAATCACGATCAGATTTGCAAAAGGGAGATATACAGGCAAAATCTGCAGACTTAGGTAGAAACCACAAACCCCGGTGATTAATAAGCTTATGTGATAACATTAGTTCTATAAGGCATGCCTCGTGAGATGCCAAAACGACAGCTCTAGTGCCTGCTTTAAGCTATGGAGTTCCTATTTAAACCAAAACAAAATAAACATAAAACATAGATGGTATTTACAATGATGGGACAATAAGTACTTCAAACAATTTGTCAGAAGTCTACTATACACCGAAAATCAGCCATTTCCAGCACAACCCGTATATTATTTGGAAATTTATCCTAGGCCCTTGAAGGGCTTCCATCCAAAGAGCTCAAATTTACCATGCTTCCTTGTCTTGTCCTCACATCCCATGGAGCACCAGATCTCCCAGCCAGTCCTCTTTCTTTTCTTTTCCCACAGTGCCTCCCTCGATCCTTCATTGGATGGTCCTAGAATTGTTCACATCTTCTGCCCCATACCAAATCCAAATCATGGTCCTCTCACCATCGATCTTCTCTGGCAGCCTTTGAAGAACTTCACCACCGCAAGGAAATAGATGAAACAATCATTCAATCATAACAGACAAAGGAGAAAATGGTCTACTTTGTTGTCACTCTATCACCAAGAGCAAATTTGGAGCTTTGCATCCCATGCTTTCATATCCTAGCAATATTTTGATGAGACACAAGCTTTTTGTTAGAGGATTCTCAATCCATTGCCTTGGGGATAATAGGGTAGAGTGAATTAGTGTAATTCCAGCAGTTCACAAAACCCGACCAATGGTTCAGCTTTAGGACGTAACGTTGTCAGACGACCGGGTCGGGCAACCAAACCTTACTATAATATCCTCCAAAACCACAATGATCACTTTATGAGATGCTCCTCAGGGATACTTGACCAATTTGCAACAATTGCTGCGCCATTATCCATATGTGTCAATTCACTTGGAAGGAGGGTGAATCTCTCCACAAAATCTAGGCCCCACTGAAAGGGACTTGGAACTACTACAGTCTCAAGTGGCAAGGACTTGAGTTTCTACTTTCTAGAGAATTTCTGACATTGGACAGCCCCATTCTACATGTGCATATCGGTGAACAAAGTAGGCCAAGAGTACCCACCAGGATTTTGTAGGCCGCGGGTTTCGCAACATGCCCCCAAATAGGTTGCTATGAAAATAAAACATAATCATTTGGGCCTCCTGTGGATCTAAAAATCTCGGCACTCCTAGAGGGTGTTTCCAATATAAGACCTGGTCAACAAGGAAATATATAATTGCTTTGAGATTTAGTGCCTTTTCCTACCTTCCACACTGGAGTCGAACCGGCAGAATGGAGTATATCCTTATACTGCATCATAATGAGGTCATCCCTATAAACCCTTATCAAACAACTCAACTTGCCTAATTCTTCTGAGAAAGTGTCGATGGAATTGACCCCCAAAGGCCATAAATTAGATTCTACCAATAAACTTGATAAACTCTGCCTTTAACTAGCTGTGGGTTTTATTTCCGTGATCAAATTGGTGGATCTTTTGGAAATCCACTTGCTCCTTCTCCCGCTTATGTCGATTTAGAATGAGAAATAAACTCTTCTGCGTTTCTAAGTGTATCATACACAATGATTTTTAAATGTATAACATAGACTCGAAGATTTTAGATCCTTCACCAAGGCATATGCCTACTTCCATGATATCATATTCCACCTCCAAGATTCTTAATGCTCCAAAAGGAAATAGGTTCACCTGGATCATTCTTTTGTAGTAAAACAACTCCCACTGTGTCAAATGAAGAAAAAAAAAATCCGAAGACAGAGATCGATAGCACAAGTGCTCATTCAAGGATGGGATTAATGAAGATCGGGTCAAATATCCATTTTATCATTCTTCTGTATGGTGGCGATGATATGTTTCACCAATTCAACACAATTTGAAAAAAACCTTCTTAAAATTAATTTTTCCCAAGACCGAACCTCCTTCTGGACTTGAGAAGCATTGCTTGAATAACTTCCAATTTTGGATCGATCTTGACCTCGACCGACACACACACAATGTGTCCCAACAAATTTTCCTCCTGCATAGCAAATAAAGACTTCCTAGGATTTAGGGAGAGACCAAAACTTCTACATTTCGAGAAGACCCTTCTCAGATGTTGACAATGTTCTTTATCATATATGGAGAAGACTGTTATGTCATCCAGATATATGACCAAAAATTTATCTCTTTCTCCAATGAATGCAATGTCCATGGCTCGGTGGAAGGTTTCTTCTGCGTTCATCGATCCAAAGGGAATTTTGGCGTACATGAATGTGCCCCAAGGAGTGGTGAAGGTTGTCTTTTCTCTGTCTTTAGGTAGGACATATATCTGGTTGTAGCCAGAAAATCCATCAATCATGGAAATTCTGGATGCGCTTGTCACCTTCTACAACATGTGTTCCATCTTTGGCAAAGGGTAATTGTCCTTCTTAGAGCTTCTGTTCAGATTTCTGAAATCAACACACAGTCTGATTTCCCCATTTTTCTTTCTCACTGGGACCAGGTTGGCTACCCATTCAAAATATCTCAAAGGGACAATGATTTGGGTGTTAGAATCTTCTTTACCTCCCTTTCTATAATATGCAACAACATAGGATTTATTTGTCTTAATATTTGCCTAAATGGTTTAGCCTCCTCTCTCAATGGGATCTTATGCTCAATGATGAATGTGTCGTATGTTCTGAGGTATTCATAGGTCCAGGCAAAAACATCAACGAATTCCTTTAATAACTTAGCATACTCGTCCCTCTACTCCCTTGACAGGCTTCTTGACAGCTTGACGAATTTTGGATCCTCCTCTGTGCCAATATTTCACTCAGCTACCTCAACATCTTCAGTTGGGCCTTTAAACTTTACCGGCACATTGTTCCCATCGAACGATCTTTCTAAAGGAACTAGTCCCTTTGGAATGTGGTTGCTAGGCAACTGAACAATATGGTGATTATCAATTTTATTCAAAAATACTTCAGGGGGAGGATCACCTTCGAAATCATGCTCCTGATCAATGTGTAATGCATAGAACTCATCAACCGATTCTAGAAATCTTCTGATTTTGAGATTATCCTCGAACACCTTCTAATGCTTTATATTATCAGGTGCAGAGGGCCTATATCTAATCTCAACATCATACCTGATCTTAGGTGGCAATGGGACCCTGAACTGGCTCGCTGAAACGTCCAAAGAATCATCCATAGTATTTTCCTCTCTTGGAATAAATGAAATTTTGAAGGCTGAGAAGAAGTTGTCGACTAGATCCCACACCTCATTTCTTTAATTTTTGAGCCGAGGTTTCTTAGCTTGATAATTTTTTTGACTTGGTGAAAAATTATTTCAGCATCTCCAAATACTACTAGTTCTTCAATTCCCATGTCTTTCACAACCCACAAACCCAAAACAAGAGCCTCATATTCTGCCACATTATTGGTAGTTTCAAACTCTAACTTGTATGACAGGGATATGGCTTCTTGAAAAGGTGATACAAAAACTACTCCGGCACTAGCACCTTCCCTAGAAGAGGCTTCGTCAAATAACATCTTCCACACATAAATAGTTGGGGGAGGTATTTCATGAGAAGAAATGGGTTGCTTTCTGATTTCAAGAGGAGTTTCAGGAGCATCAATGAGCTGTAAAAAACTAGATCCAAAATCAGTGTCGAGTGAAAACATAGGATGATTGGTGGGGTCTTCTTCATCACTAATAATGTAGGCCAACTAAGCTTCTCTGTACAGTCTCCTATGATCCCCTCCGAACACTGGAATGGTAGCATATGTGAGGTCCATCTGCAAGGTTCCCCCAAGTTGTTTTATCCAAGATCTTGACAAAATCATGCCAAACTTGGGAGGAACATCAACCACCACGATATCCGTGACCATGCTCTTCACGGGCAACTGAAATAAGGTCATGACCAGATCTTTGATGACCCCAAGACATTGCACTCTCCTTGAATCAAAAGAGTACAAATCATGATAATATTTTGTGATTTCTAACTTGATTTCTTCCATGACAATTTTGGGCATGAGATTATGGGATGCCCTTGAGTCCATCAGACAGTTATGCAACACCTTATCATGTATGCTAAGTGATGTGTAGAAAGGAGGGGATGAATCATCTCTGTCTTCTACCATAGGACCTAAGATGACTGTGGGATTTTCATCTTGGAGATTCACTGAGTCTGTGGAATGGCAGGGTGGCTCGGGTTGTAACAACTTAGAGAGGGACCTTTTGAAGTCTTCATGCTTGAATAGCTCTGAAAGGGGGATAGGGATTCTGATCTTCTGAATTTCATGCTCAAAGTTAAAGGAGGAAGGGGGCTTCAAAATTTCTCTCACCTCTAGGACAAGGTCTTTGGCTATTGGTGGGGAATTCCGAGATTTCTTTTCTTTGCTGGTGTTTGCTGCATCTTTAGCAAGCTTCTATGCTCTAGGAGTTGGATCAGGGACGTCAAACTTCCCTTATTTCTTCTTAGACCCAAGGTTGTATTTACTTGGGCTATTATTGGCCTTTTCCCCCTTACTCAACTCATTTATTTGATTGTTCATGAGGGATTCCTCGTATGCAGATTGAGTTAAATGGGGAAAAGAGGAGGTGTCTCCAATGCAATGAATTTTAGGTTCAAGCTCTTCTTCTCCCCTCTCTTCATAAACAATTAGGTTATTTTGGAGAGGTGTTTGGATTTTCTGATCATCCCTCTCTCTGTTTCTGGGTTCTCTCGGGAGTATTTGAGGGGCATTGTTTGGTCTTCTGAAGTTGGCTCTGTTATCATCATTTTGGACATTCTTATAACCTTGCTTCCCTTCGAATTTCATCTTCTCTATTTTCATAGACAGGGACTTTACCATCTTGGTCAATTCATCTACTTGAGGGTGGGATGCAGAAGAACCAGAGGTTGAGGCCTCAAAACTCCCCCTTCCTCTATCTCTGTCAACTTTTTTTCTAAGTCGGTCAACTGCCAATATGTTAGACTCTACATCCAGGGCTGCATCTTGCATATGAGCCAACGAGGTAGCTCTTCTTTCTCTTAACAAGAGGCAGAAATCAGGGTCAAAAGAACTGGCATAGGTGATTTTGGCAGAGGCTTCTATAGGTTTTATCTCAACAGGGATTTTATTGTACATTTTTTTGAATCTTTTGGAGAAGTCAGAGACAGACTCTCCCTCTTTTCTCTTCAGGGACCCAAACTCGGTGATATAATACATGAAGTCCTTTTTATCCCCCCATTGCCTCAAGAAAACATCATCTAAGACTTCAATCCCATCAATAGATCTAGAGGTCAATCCCCTAAACCATTTCCTAACCTCACCATCAAGGCTCTGGACAAAGACTCTCATCTAGACATCTTCATTCTCAATGTTCAGATTGTCTGCATAAATATAGAAGGAAACAAGGTGGTCTTCAACAATTATGTCTTCTTCTCCCGTGAACTTGGGCATATAATTTAGGTAATCTCCAGCATGGAGAGCATTCATGGGTTGAGGTAGGACTAGAGGGGCATATCTTGCAACCACTATAACATCCATTTTGTTTCTAAGGGGATTGACACCTGCCATAGGGATGGTAAGTGGAGGAGAACTAGGAGGGGGAAGGGTTCGAACATGGGAGACTAGAACTGTGCTTCTAGGAATAAAGGGAAACAATAGAGGATTTGAAGAAAAGTCTACAGGGTTTGGGGGAATAGAGGTTTCCCTTTCTGTGAAATCAGTAACTCTATTAGGAGGAGGGCTGGTATATCCCGGAGTGGGAAAATATTCTGTGGTCCTAGGTCTAAAACACGGTACAACTTCAGGGGAGAGAGGAGTGACAATGATTTCTCCCTCCAATATCGGACCAGGAGGGGAAAACTCAACAAGAACACTCCCAAAATTTAAAATTGTAGAAATTCCAACAGAGAGTGTAACATGAAAATGAGAAATAACTATTTTAGTTGCTATAGGAGGATGGTGAAAATTATTAGAAATACCTAGTTCAACAACTGAAGTACCTTCTTGAAGGGTCTTTCTTCTTCTGACAATTTTCTCCAGGTCGACTTTAGGAGTCGCTAGAGGCAGCTGTGGAGTAGACCTCGTGTTTCTGCCTCTAGAAGGAACAACTGAAACAGTGGAGTCTCCAGTGGATTCACATCAATGGAGTCACCACAGTGGATTCTCCAGGTGCACAGTTGAAATATTTGATGTACTAAGTTCTGATGCACCTTCAGAACTAGTAAGCTTTGTCATTCAATCCCAGGGAAAATATTCAATTTCGTCCCCGACAGTGATGCCAGAAATGTTAGCACCAAAAGTCACCCCTGGATTGTGGTAGAGGTAAGTCTAATACCCATCAATTTGTATGTCACAAAATTAATATAAAGGTGGTCTAATGGATGCAAACTCAGGATGGTATCGTTCTAACTCAGAAAGATGGATCAGAAAGCATAAGTAGGTGAGGTCTTGGTCTAAATTCAGTCAGTAAGTTTTTGTATAGTGGTGAGTAAGGGGAAGAACTTAAGGAGGGTGAAGAGGTATTCTATGAACATCAAGTATTCCAACAACCTAAGGAGCAAAATCTTAGAAAAAAAAATCCTCTTGGATTCAGAGCTTCAGGAAACTGAAAAACATTGTGACAACACTGCAATCAAACATCCATTACAACAAAGTCATAATAATCCACGTGAATCCTTCAATCATGAACATTTAGTATTCGACGCATAATAAGATGGAGTAAGAAAATTTGACTTGGATTAAACAAGAAGTTTCAAATACAGATACATAACAATAAACCAAAGGCTTCACTAAAAATTTACCATGCGACAGCTTAGCTCAACCATCAACCATAACAAAATATCAAAATTGAGTATTTATACTCAAACAACTTGCTCCCTTCAGAAGAACACTCTGGTCACTGCATTCAAGGCTTGGAACCTACATCTTCTTATTTCAGGCTGCACTTGCATTCTTCTGTCAGACGCGATCTCGGATTAGTATGGGCTTTGCAAGAAAATCCGTTGACAGGTGGACCTTGGGTTGACAATCTGCCCTCCATGACCAGATTTCCCATGCTTTCCATTTATGTGGTGAAACGAGGTTTCAACCACATTCTTCATTCTCATTAACTTCTTTTATTGGGATCAGGATGAGGCCTAATGCCCATGAACGTTCCAGGTGAACTCACAATCCCTTTCAGTCAATTTTGGTGCCTCGAGGCCACACAACTATTTTTCTGTAACTAACTCGGGTGC
>SNQJ01S0031707.1:58184-77189 GCA_010110895.2 Picea sitchensis
TCATGCATGTCAATTATTGAAACTGAATCTAATGTAAATTCAACCTTTTTACCTTTCTGAGTGATCTGATAAACTGAGAGCAGATTCATGGAAAGATTTGGAACATGTAAAACATTCTCAAAACTGCCATTGTGGAGTTCCACTCTCCCTTCTCCTGCTACTGCTACTGGAGTGTCATCCTCCATGAGAATAGGGGGTCTTGAGCATGGACTCAAAGAAGAGAAAACTTCCTCTTTTGATGCCATATGATGGGATGCACCATAATCTGTAATCCATGAATCAGACGAGGAACTAATTGAAACCATAGCATGATGATTACCTTTATTAGGCACATGGTCTTCTTCCTTCTTCTTCTTGGCTCCTTCAGGAATCAAGTCTCCAAGGTTGTTCTGCTGAAGTGCCTGTGCCATAAGATCGATCTGTTTCTTCATGCATGTGGATTCTTCATGATTCGGTTTATTGCAATATGTGCACTGCTTTCCCTTCTTCTTATTCCCTTTGGAATTTGAAGAATCTTTGGAACTTGAAGAATCCTTGAAGGGTTTGTAATATCCCTCCTTTTTTTACTCTGGATGTAATAACTCCTTTCATTTCTGCTTTGATTTCTGATTGTATGACCCTTTTCCATCATGCATGGTGAGTGAATGTGCTTTGGGATCTTTCATGAGGCCCATCTATATGAGTTTTGTCTGCTCTTGTGTAAGAGACTCAATGACCTGAGCCAACGCAGGCATTTTCCAATTTGTTCCAAAAAGACACCTACCAGAATGGAAATTGGAGACATATACATCATATTCTGGTCCTAGCTTGGCCAAGATTGTTAGAATAAGTTGTTTCTCTTGTGTAGAATTATCAATACCACATTCACCCAAGATTAATAGCAAAGATTTAAATTTAGTAAAACAATCTTGTATATTATCAAAAATTTTAGGGTCTAAGGTATTCGACTCTACCTCAAGCATATGACCTCACATCTCATCTTGCTTTCCAAAGAGTCCTTCCAAGGTGGTCTAGATCTCGTTTGGAGTCTTGCATGTGGCAACATGAAACCACAAATCAATGGAGATTAAATCAAGAAGTATTCCTGTGGCCTCATCCTTACAGTTCACCCATCTTATCTTCTTAATCGCTGATGTAGGTTCTGTTTCTGTCGCCATTGTCAAATTATATAGTCCTTTTCTTTTGAGTTGGAATGTCGCCTTGGGCTTCCAATCAAAATAATTGTATGGTGTGAGGATTGCCACCAAGTTTGACTGTATAATAGTTGTCATATCCATCTCTCCCACTGTTTCCAAGAACCCCTAAAAATTTACTCTCAATCTGCAAGTGAAAAATTAAGAAATCACGACAGAAATGACACTTTAAGTGAAAATTCATATCGGTTTCAAGAGATGATATTGCAACTTACTTTCTGAGCAAACAGTGAGGAATCTCGCCAAACAATTGAAAACCCACTTCCAAAATGGGTCGATTTAATTCCGCAAGCCGTTTCCTAAAAAACTTAATATTTTTGGGAGCAATCACTGTAGAAAGGTACGACCATAGATTCATATCAGTTTCAGGAGGCTATCTTGTGACTTACTTTATGAGAAAACAATGAAGAATCTCGCCAAACGATTGAAAACCCACTTCCAAAATGGGCCAATTTACTTTCATAGTTGGCGGTTTCCTCAAAAACGTAATATTTTGGGAGGAATAACTGCTGAAAGGTACGACCACAGATTTAGCTTGCCGAAACCCTGATTTTCCTTATTCTTTGTCTTGTCAGGCTTTATCCAAGCAACATAGCTTTGATACCATGTCAATGTTTCATTGAAACCTGCACATGAGATCTAGCTAAAACAAGTACAAACAAATCTTATCAAGAAAGGAAGAGAGATTCAATATGGAAGAATGATAAAATATATTCACACTACTCCAATGAGCCGATGATTGATACATAGATCATGATCAATATGATACAATGAATGAGTGAAATACACTCATATATAGGGCAAAGCATTCCATAATTAAGAAAATCAATCAAACAATTATCTTTTCTTAGGAATGCACTATTATGCATGCATGCATAATAGTGATGGTAAAAATAGAAAGTCTAAAATAGAGCTAGTCAGTTAACTCCCACTAAACTAGTGTGTCGAAAATAGAAATTTCTCCAACAATTGGGTATACTCCAAAATGCATCATTTTCCATTATATTTATGAAAATTTCCTTTTTTTCCACCCATTCTCAAGAAAATATGTCTATACGAAAGCAAATATGCATGCTATTCAAAGATTTTGAAATGTCAAAAAGAAGAATACCTGATATAAATATAACATGTTTCTTGAAAGTTTATATGCATTACGCGTTTCCATATTTTTAGATCCTCAATATTCCATAGCTCAAGTCATGTCTAAACGATATGAATGAGTATTCAATGAAGTACTATTTATTTATGTTTACAATGCAGTTAATAATGGGTTGTAAGTTTGAGATGTTTTGTGGAATGGACACTAATATTATTTATGCATGTTATTATATGATATTTTTCACCATAGGATCAAGGGGATCCTAAAAATGACAAGGGAGAATACCTAACATTATTTGGCACAAAGGAAGAAATAAGATAATAAGATTTTTTTTTCATTTCGATGCTAACTCATATGAATTCAATCATTTGAAACAAACTAGGAATATTTTCTTGGGTCGAAAACAAGATTTTCCTCATCCCTTAAGACTTGTTAATTCTCCTTTTAAACCTCATACAAGTATACCTAACATTCCTATGCATCCTCAACCTATCCCTGTCAATGATGGATGGGAAGAAAATCAAAATAAACTTACCTCTGGAAATGAAAATTGGCCCATCATTCATAAAAAAACAACTCGAACATGTTGATGCTCCTATAACCACTTCAACTAACTCTTTTGCACAAAAGAAACCTTGCATTGAGATTAAATTCTCTTCATTAAAACTTCTAGCAAATGAAAGAAGAAAGAAACCCATGGATAAGTCCTCAAGCTCCGAGTCTTCAAAGTCTAATTCTATCCACTCCAAGGAAAGCACTAAGGAGTTACAAGGAGAGAGTAAGAGAGATATTTCTCATGTAGATATGTTTCCAGAAACATCTCGTTACTGATACTTCATGTTATGATCATTTTGATGACGTGGATGAAAATTTTGACTTGGTACAACATTTTAAAAATTTGACTTTTTTTTTGAAAAAAAAGAAAGACATTATGCTCATGATATTTTTATCATGGAGGGACAAGGTGGTGATATTAATATATTATGATGTTTTCCATATATATTATGGTTACAAGTAGTGGATGATTTATTATTTATTGTTTCATAAGGGTTGATTTGAATGTTAAGTGATGTAAATGCATGTGAAAATATAACCCTCAAATGGTATTAGTGGGACCCCTATCTATCTTACGCAATGTCACTAATATAATATCAAAGTTATTTTATTTCATTGATCCTATTTCTCCTCTATTTATCATGAATATTTATTAGATATATAAAATGGTTAAAGCTAATTGATTGTTGGAAAAGAGTACACAAAGAGGAGAGACGAATGAAGAAAAGGGGGAAAATGTGTGAGGTATGTTGAAGATTTGAGGGACTTTCTGCAATTGATTATCTTTCATTCATACTAAGTTTTATGAAGGTTGAATAGATTTTTTGTTAGCAAGGATTTCTTTAAATGTGGCAAGGAAAGGGAAACTGAGGCTGGTTAGATATTCTTCTTTAAGGTTATTTAACTTCTGCATGGTTTTCTCTCTTTAGAAGTTCTGATTCTGTTCAACGCTAACTAACACTATCTTATGCATATTTTAACTATGGGTAACATAATACTTGATGTGGTTTGAGCTAGATTGTAGAATCATTTTTCTTTTCATGCACTTGTTTGCTTTTGTATGATTCATATTACATCCTAAACTTCAAAAGAAATCTCTGGTCCAAGTTCTTGCAGGAACTCAAAAAATTTATTTTGTCATAACTGATATATGATTAATCAATAAAGACCATTGCATTTATTTCATGGCTAAGTTCATTCATGGTTTTAATTAATAATCTTATTTTCTTTTATTTTTTCCTAGTTATAATTTCTTTTAGAACAAATTCATTTTCTTTTCATTTTATTCTTTAAGTAGTTTACTTTAATATTGTCTATTTCGATTATGAAAAGTGTATTTTTATTCTTTCGTTTTATTTTGTACATATTTATATTTATTTGAATTTGTTTTGAAGAAAATAAAAAAAATAAAAACATTTAAATTAATATTTTAAATGTTAGGACTTCATGAATGTGAAGTCCTCAACATATATTTAAGACTTAAAACTTAGGGTATCATTCCCACATACCTCGCTTAGCCTTATAAGGTTTAAGGTGTGTTGGACGAAACAATATAGTTTTTCTCTCAACATATTTTTGGCGACTATATTGGGGAATCGAGCAACATCCCTTAATTATTTCTTCTCCAATACTGTAGCCAAGATTTTCATTTTCATTGGTGACCTTACCTTCAGCTACTGTAGCCAAGATTTTCATTTTCATTGGTGACCTTACCTTCAGCTTGTTATCCTGACATTTGAATCCTATTTCTTAATCGAAAACACATTACTTATTGCATGTTTGATTATATCTTAGAAACTACTACCACTTGTGAATATCTTGGACGTTCATGAAATATTATATATCGAGAAATTGAAATACAAGTATAGAGAGATAACTGTCAAAGATAAGTTCATAATCATCCTGCTCAACCCTGAGTTGTTTTATGACCGCTCATTTACGGTCTTCACGTAGAGATAGGGGTAAATCTCTTGATTTTGATCCTTTCGTTGAAATTGGGAGGCGAAAAAGAGTCTTATAAAACCTTCATAGGAAACTTCGTAAAACCATTTCTGAACCTGAAACAAAAGAAACAAGTTTGTCACAAACTATTTCACCAAGGAAACAAAACATGACTTCCACTTCAGGTTCAATTCAAGCCTCAACTTTATCACATAGTAATAAAATAAAACAAATGCAGAAATAAAACACAAAAGATACACAATACAATAGAGACACATACATACGTGGTTCACCCCGTGTGGGTTACGTTCACTAGATAAATTTCCAGGTCCTTCCTTTTTATTATCCAACAAAATGAAGGGATACAACCTACAACACACCCGTTGTAACTTCCTCTTCTTTCTCTCATAGTCTCTACTCTCAAAATACAATATTTCAATCCTATTCAATCTACCACTAATCTAGAAAAATTCATTCAACAATATGGATTGTTTTAGTTTGAAGAAGATGCTAACACCACTCCGTGGCATGTGTCTTCACCCTTGTGTGTGAATCCAACATCTACCCCTCTTCCAAAATTTAAAGATCATTTTCCCAAGTTTTCAGGAAATGGAACTATCTTTGTTAATGAGCATTTTATTTCTTTCTCTAACGCCTTCCATAATATTGGTGCAAATGATAATGATACATGTATGCGACTTTTCGTTAATTCTTTGGAAGGGAATACAACCGCTGATTTATTTGAATTTCCTCCTAAACTTTTTCTACTTGCGTTGGAATTTGCTATTGGTTTAATTCGATGTATGGGAAGCCTCAAATCCCAACCGATTTGCTAAAAATCTACAATAATTTGACCTATAATCAAGGTGAGACCATAAATTCTTTTAATATACCTTTCACTAAATTGTATAACCAAATTCCTTAAATTATAAGGCCTCATAATCAAGCTACTCTTATGCATTATTATAATTCTTTTCCTTCTTCTTATCATCATAGACTACAGGAAAAAAATGAAAACACTTTAGGGTCAACCTTACAAACTTTCCTTGAATACAAAGAACATATATTGAGGTTAAGTATTCCTCTTGAAGATTCAAACAAACAAGTTGATTTGACAACTGTCTCATAACTAGTCCAAGATATGAATAATAGAATGTTTTATTTTGAGAAAAGGGTGGTCACTCAACCAACCCAAGAAACATACATGCAAGCCTCACTTCGAAATCTGAACCAAAATTTCCAACCCAAGACCATTCTTTTCCATGCTTGTTGCAATTTTTATGAGGAAAATCATGAAGAGAGCACCCGTGAACTTAGAAACAATGTTGGAGAAAAAATCTTTGGAAAAATGCTTGATTTTACTGTTGCTACTTTAGATTGGGATCCTGAGGATGATGCCATATTAGTTGATACCATAAACTATTCTTATTTTTAATAAAAACAAAGGTGACCCCCTAAGAAACTCTCAACTCTTCTAGGATCGACCTCTAAGCAATCTGACACATGTAACACCTCAATTTTAATTGATCAACCATCCAATAATTTTCAACTGTAGTCTAGATATAATCCATCATCTTCTTCCTCCTTGTTTCAAAGGTACAATACCTTGAAACAAATGGATACCATTAAGGCATACACTACTCTTTTGGATATGGCTACTATTCCTAAAAAACAAGAGAATGTAAAGAGCCTTATAGAGGGTAAAACCTCAACTATAACTAGTGTGACCACTGATGAAGATGAGGAAGAATCTTCATAAAATAAAATCTTGGATGTAAATCCTTCTAGAAACTCTATTAGGAACCCTCCTTTTTATGTTTATATGAAAATTATGGATGAAACAACACACTATTATCTTATTGATGGTAGATCCTAGCCAAATTCTATGTCCGAGATTATCATGGAAGAACTTGGTTTGTCTTGTACCAATGAGAATTCAAATAACATGTTGGCTTACAATAACTAACAATAATCTTCCATTGGTGAAACTAAATATGTTACTCTAGTGATTTGCACTTATCCTGAAATACTCACAACATGTAATATACAAGTAATTGATATGCCTATAAGTAATTACTCAATTATTCTTGGTCGAAATTGGCAGACATTTTCAGGAGGATATATGTCTATGGATGGAACTCACATTTCTCTTCCTAAGACAAGTAAAAATATTATAGTCCTTTGTGAAGGCTGAATATCTTCGTATATTGAGAGTATTCATCAACCCCATGTTAACTTCATCGAAGAAGACATCGACTCTTATTCTATCTTCCTAGAAAAACAAAATTTTGTTACACCACCTATTGATTACAATGGTCAAATTTGACATATGAATTTTGATGGTGCATTCTCAAGTGAAGGTAAAGGTGTAGGGATTGTATTATACTCTCCTTTGGGAAAAATACATAATTTCTCAATACATAATCAAATTTTCTTTCACTAACAACATAGTAGACTTTGAAGCTCTCACACTTGGCCTTGAAAATGCTATTAATTTAGGATTCCAACATTTGACATTGTTTGGTGATTCTGAATTAGTTGTGAATTTGACTAGGAATATTTATAATCCATCTAAAAATATTTTGAAAATATACATACAAGTCATTTGGGATTTGGTCTCAAACTTTTTATTTGCTAACATTATTTATGTGTGTAGAGAGTTGAATTTTATCGTTGATAGGTCAACTATGTACGCAACTCATCCCAAAAAATAATTACTCCTAGAAAGGCTAGAGTGTACTCTTATTTATTTATCTCTCCCACATATACCGAACAATGTAGAGGCTTTGCAAGTTTTTCCAGGTGATGAAATCATTTTTTCTTTCTTAAAAAATGACCCTTTAAATAAAAATGAAATCAATTCTCTTGATGAAAATAAATTTCCTAAAGAGTTAACATCCCGTGAAGGCTCTTTTTCCACTAGTGATGTTGTTATTCATGGAAAGATCACTGAGGATTATAGAAGGAAAATTGGGGATACCATTCCAATAAAAATTGGGTCTGAAGAGGAACCTAAAATATTAAATATAGGAGACCAATGTTCAAATGAAGAAAAACAAAAAGTCATCGAAGTATTCCCTAAATTTCATGATGTCTTTGCATGGTCATATGCTGATTTGTGTGGTTTTGACTCAAACATACTCTAGCATGCTATTCCTATTAAGGAAAATAATAAACCAATCAAGAAAAAACAAAGGTCAATTAACCCTTTGCTTGAAGCCACTATTCATAAGGAAGTAGAAAAAATGTTAGAAACTCATATAATTTTTCCCGTAAAATATTATGAATGGGTTGCAAATCTTGTCCTTGTTAGGAAGACAAATGGGGACATTAGATTATGTGTTGATTTCCACACCCTTAACAAGGAAAACATGAAGGACAATTTTTCGCTTCCAAATATGGATTTTGTACTCTAACAAGTTGCAATATCCCAAATGATGTCACTCCTTGATGGATTCTCAGGTTACAATCAAATATGCCTCAAGAGAGATAACAAATATACAACCACATTTACTACTTGATGGGGCACCTTTGTATACAAACTTATGCCTTTTGTCTTGATTAATGTAGGTGCTACTTTTTAGAGAGGTATGCAAATAACATTTGATGATCTTGTTGGAATTATTATTCAAATTTATCTTGATGATTTAACAGTTTATTCTAAAATATAGAAAGATCATTTCGATCATCTTAAACATGTATTTTTGCATTGCAGAAAGTATGACACGTCTCTAAATCCTACAAAGTCTATTTTTTGTGTGACATAAAGAAAGTTACTTGGTCACATAGTCTTTGATTTTGGTATCAACATCGATCCAAAAAAGGTAAAGGCTATTCATAATATCCTAATTCCTTCTTCGAAGAAAGGGATTCAATATTTATGGGAAATATCAAAATTTTAAGGAGTTTTATTCTTGATTATGCTAGGATGGTCAAACCCATCCATAACTTGCTTAAAAAATATCAAATCTTTGCTTGGACTCAAGAAACTGAGAATGCCTTTCTTGATATTAAAAATGCCATTTTCGTAGCCCCTATTTTGGAAAAACTTGATTTCTCAAAATATTTCATTATCTATACTAACGCCACTGAAGAAGCTATTTCTACTATTCTTCTTTAGAAAGATAAAGAAAATGTTGAGCATCCAATATCTTATATGAGCCAGAGTTTATCAGATACTGAAATAAGGTATACCTTAATTGTAAAAAATGCTTATGCTTTGGTGAAAGATATTGATTTTTTTTTTCATTTTATCCTTGGTAAGCATACTGAAGTAAAAGTCCCTTTACTTTCTATAAAATTCTTGTTATTTCAAGCCCTTCTATCTGGTAAATTAGTACATTGTCTTACCAAGATCGAAGAACATGATTTCACAATAACTACCTCAAATACGATAAAGGGACATGAATTGTTCTTGCATTTGCCTCAGCACGCTAAACCAAGTTGCATTACTGGAAATGGTGATGTTTAATTATTTTCCTTGTTTTTAATTGAATTTGAAAATGTTGATGTGGAAGAACATCCTTGGTATATAGATATCATTTATTATTTTCAATATGAGCATTGTCCTGATAACCTAGAAAACTATGAGCGAAGGAGGCTTCATCTATAAGCTTCTAAATATATTATTCTAGGTACCATGTTATTCTGTAGAACTATTGATGGGTTGTTACTGCGTTGTATTGATGAAAAAATTGCTTAAACTATGATTGAAAATCTACATGGAGCTACTCATTCAAATATTAATATTGGTGGTCATTTTGCTGCAAAAATTATTGCTCATAAAATCTTGAGGGCAAGTTATTATTAGACTTCTATTTTCAATGATTCATACAAGTTTGTACAAGCTTGTGATGAATTTCAAAGGGATACTGGGAAATATAACTTCTTTTCGATGCCTTTACAACTTGTTATACATGAGTTTCCATTCTCAAAATGGGGATTGGATTTTATAGGGACGATTAATCCTCCTTCTTCCGTTTGTCATGCCTTCATTTTAACTGCTACAAACTACTTCATAAAGTGGGTTGAAGCAATGACCCTTAAGCATTCCAAATACGAGAAGGTGATTTCTTTCCTTGAAATAGATGTCTTTTCTCAATTTGGTTTTCCTATTGAAATTATCTTTGATAATGGACCAACCATTGTGTCTGGAAAATTGACTCGTTTTTGTAATAAATTTGGAGTGAATCAATTCACTTCATCAACATATTATCCTCAGGGAAATGGGCAAGCTAAGTTCACAAACAAATATTTTGTTAAAATTTTGAAAAATATCAATAGTGACAAGCCTTTCCAATGGCATTCTTTATTGACATATGCCTTATGGGTAGATCATATGACCATAAAAAATAACACACGTTACACCCATTTCTAGATACTTTATGGCCAAGAGGCTATTATTCCTGTAGAGATTGAATTAGCCTCTCTTAGATTGGCCTTTCAGGCTAAAGAATTAAAATCAATAGATACTCAGATATTTAATTCTCTGTTGGCTCTTGAGGAACATATAAATGATTCTTTAACCAACTTGAAGAAGAGACAACAAACTGTTAAGAAATATTTTGACAAAAAGGCTAAAACAATCACATTTGAAGTTGGTCAAAAGGTTTTGTTGTGGGATTCTGCTCATGTTGATAAAGGGAAACATTCTATTTTTCAGTATTTGTGGTTGGGTCCATATATAGTTGCCTATGTTATTGGAAATAACTCACATTTACTTAAATATGAGGACAATTGGATTTTCTCTTGTACCACTAATGGTTCACATTTGAAACATTATATTGAACCTGAGAGAAAATTTAAATAAAAACATAACTGTAAATAAATAAATGATTTTTTTTCTCATGTTTGAGTTTTTAGTCTTATTTGACATTGTTTCTTATTTTCTTCTATTTAGTTGATTTTTATTTTCAAATTGAGTCTATGATCAGGCTTGTACCAAACACATTTTTTGGTTTTATAGGTATCTGCAAAGTTATTACTAATTGACCTAAATATTAATGAACAAAAACCTTCAGATGAATAATAACCTCTTGTATGTTTGGATCCTTATTATGCTAAGTAATGGTCATTTTCAAAGTTATTTCTTGCATTAAATAAATAAAACATCCATTCCCAAGTTTTCTTTTCTTTCCCTTATCCATCCCAAGAGAAAATATTTAACATACATACATATATTTATGACGTTTCTTCCTTATTGCAAACATCAATCTATGAATTCTTGTGTTCTTGATATATCTTAATCAATTCAATTCAAATATGAGCATGCATGATCTTTGACTTTGCTCACCACTTACTTCAATTTACCATAGATCCTGATTTTTGTCCTAATGTAAGGATACCACCCGCTAGAGTCACTATTTGTTGACCCTAAATATGGCCCAACTAATTTTCGAAATCTTGCAAAGAATTACAAACCCCTGAATATCTATCTATGTCATTTTTCCTAACTATCTACTATAGTGCATAAGACAGACAAGGGTCCTACTAGGAGATATCAATTCAAGTGAAGGTTGACACATGTCATGCCTCTCAAAATGTAAATTTTGGGATTTGAAACTCATATAATTTTAATTTAGTAAATACACGGGTTCAATTTTAATTACAAAGCATGTTCACCAAGCAACTTGAAACTATGTGAAATATAATTGACGTATTTCAAACGTATAGTGAAGAGATGTTTTAAGTTGATTTAACACATTATTTCACATAATTCATCCAAACAATGGATGATATACATTGTTATTAAAGGTTTAAAGGTTGATGTCAAAAGTTTTTTTTGCAAAACCCCGCAATCATATAACAACAATATTTCAAAGGTATAGTGAAGAGATGTTTTAAGTTGATTTAACAAGTTATTTCACATAATTTAGACAAAGATTGTATGACATCTGTTTGTATTATTGCCATGTTCTGGACATTTAGACTAAATATTTAATTGGATTTTCACTCAACACATTTTCCTATTCTCTATTTTATTTCTCCCTCATATTTTGGAAATTTTGAAAGAATGTATAATATTTTACTACTATGAATGATAGATACTTTGACATATCATATTCAATTATTACATTCAATATTGATACAATTTTGGTTATGTGATGAATATAGCAAAATTATTTTTCTTTCTTCGTCACCTTCATACTCAATGCCAACAACTTTTACTATTAAATATCCCTTCTCATCATATGCCATTATATGTATCATTTCTCATATCTATTATGCTCTTTTAAGTCATAATTGTTGATAAGAAACGATTTGCATGTATAGATACAACATATGAGTCAAATGAAATTCAAAGTGGATTGTGTTCCATTCGAATTATCGAATTATGTTATAAAATGAGATTTGAGATAATTCAAAATAACAATTGGGTATACTCCATAATGCATCATTTTCCATTACATTTATGAAAATTTCCTTTTTTTTTTTTCTCCCATACTCAAGAAAATTTATCTATACGAAAGAGAATATGCATGTTATTCAAAGCTGTTGAAATGTTAAAAAGAAGAATATATGACATAAATAGAGCTAGTTTCTTGCAAGTTTATATGCATTATGTCTTTCCATCTTTTTGGATCCTCAATATTCCATAGTCCAAGTCATGGACAAACTATATGAATGAGTGTTTAATGAATCATTATTTATTTATATTTACATTCAATTAATAGTGAGTTGTAAGTTTGAGATATTTTATGGAATGAACAATAATATTGTTTATGCATGTTATTGGATGAGATTTTTCAGCATAGGATCAAGGGGAGACTAGAGAGGATAAGGGATAAGACCTAACATTATTTGGCAGGAGGGAAGGAATAATAGAATAAGTGTTTTTGTTCATTTCAATGCTAACTCAGATGAATTCAATCATTTGGCACAAACTGGGCATATTTTCTTGGGTGGAAAAACATATTTTCCTCATCCCTCAAGACTTGTTAATGCTCCTCTACAACCTCATACAAGTATATCTAACATTCCTCTACATCCCCAACCTGGCCCTATCAATGATGGATGGGAAGAAAATCAAAATAAACCTGCCTTTGAAAATGGAAACTAGCCCAACATTCATAAAAGACAACTTGAACTTCTTGTTGCTCCTATTTCCACTTCAACTAAATATATTGTGCAAAACCATGCTTGCATTAAGATTAAATCTATTGGACATATTACACACCCAACTAATATTATTTTCCTAAGTTTATTAGTATATGTTGAGGGAACCCATAGTTTGAGATATTCTTCCTTAGATGATAATATTCTCCTCTAGATGAGGGTGCCGCATCCTCTTCAATAATTTCTCAGTTGTACTTTAGTTATACTAGAGTAGTCAAGTCTCACATGGAAACCTTGGTATTATCACCAAGTGTTGCATGCTCACCTTAGGATCATCACCAGGAGGGCACACTCACTTTAGGATCATCACCAGGAGGGAACACTTGGCATGCATAAGGATATGAGGGAACACCACATGTGCATGAATGATATTTTCTCCACTACTCTTGTGTGAGCTAGTTAATTGATGACTACATGGTTGATTAAATAGGACTAGGTGGAAACTCAAACCAATTTTTGTCAGTGTGTGTCCACATCTCTCTATATCACTGCTATGGTGCATTAGTTTATCTATGTAGATTATATTAGTTGTAATTTTTCATTCTATTTTAGTGTGGAATATAATTCTTTCATTATTTCTCTCCAATTAATCTCTCTTCTCTCAACTTTACAAGTTTGTTTTCCATTGTTTATAGATAGATTCTCTATGCAGGTTTCACTACATTTTCCCATGGTATCAGAGCCCACAAGTGGTAGGAAGAAGGCACACAAACAATTATTTTCAGGTACAAAATATTGAAACTACTGTAAAGAATGGAATTTCCACCATCAACATTTCTTACGTCATAGATTCTAATTCTAATAAGAGGTAGAGGATTATATAGAATAACCATGGAAAAAAAAACTAAACACACATATGTAATTGAGAAAACCAAATACTTCAACCACATGGACAAGGCCTTAAGCGTCCTTTGCATGTCCATCTCTCCCGAATTATTGTTTCATGTTGAATCTTCCACTACTCCAAATGAGGTTTGGACCACTCTAGAAGTATCTTATAAAAAGAGGATGAGATGCATGGACACCTACTCGAGAATGAGTTAAAATTATTAGATCCAATCAATTTTTAGAATATCCAGGACTTCTTCATAAATTTCAAATATTTACTACTTCAACTAAAAGGATGTGGCCGGATTGATAAATCAAAGAAATAAAAACAAAATTTTCTTTCTATTCGATCAAAGTTGGGTCTGGAATATGTCGTCTTTATCTCCACATATCATACAATAAGGATTACATTGGGTGCAACTTCGACAATTCCCACATTGGACATATTCATTGAGTCCTTGGCGCATGAGCACGACAATCTCATCAAGATGGGAACAATCAAGAGCTCCAAAGCACATGCACTTGTCGTTGTTGGTTATGTCTCTCACTTCTTCTTGGGTTGACCCAGGTTTAGATCTCAATAGGTTTCCAACAAAACCCTCTAAAACTATCGACCCTCCTGGAAAACCAGAAGGCAACGCTGCGCACAGAGTGCACAACGCAGTATCACCCGAGATAACTCTATGGGTGACTTCAATACTCAGATGTTTGCAGTCTAGGAATGAGTGGGGAGTTGGGAGTGTATTCTATCTTTATTTATTCCTTAAACTTGTTCTTGACTAAAGTATTTCTAGGATTTATTCATTCATCTTTTAGACTTAGGCGTGCATACTAATACATCTATTTAATCATTCATTCATAAGCTAGCCATTGACAGAAAGTAAATAATTCAAGAAACATCACACATAACATAAGTTTTACTGTGGTTCAACCACTCCAGGGCTACGTCCACAAAGATTTGGATTCTCAACTCTTTTATTTAGTCAACAACAAAATTCGGTGCTGCATGCATTACATCTTCAATCATACAATCATGATGAGGTTAAGGAACCTCTGTGAGGCGGACTATATCACACGAGGCTCCTCATCCTATGACCTAACCCTTAAAATATATCTTATCCTACTCTTCTATAGCCTCATTACAATCGACATTCCCTCAGGTCAACTATTTCACAAAAACACAACAACCCTGACCTATAAGTCCTAGGTACTTATTTATACTATTCTACAGGCTTATAGCCATTACAATCCTTATCAAAAACCCTAACCCTATCATGGTTAGGCTTTCTTTCCTCCTCGCCACATGGATTTTCCTCTTGCATGCTGCTTTTCCTTCTTTTTCTGCATGCTGCTTTCTTGCCACTTGTTGCACGTGCTCCAAAATTAGATATTTCCTCAAAATAGGCCTGCACCCAACAAGCCCCCAACACTAAAATGTGGCTCGTCCCAAGCCACTTATTGTATTACTGAGAGGGGGGGTGAATCAATAATAGAGCAATTTAATCCTTTTTAACCATATAATCCAAGTGTTATATCAATGAAATATTATCATCCAATAACTACAGAGTAAATAAGAAATGAACAAATGAACAAACATACACATACACATGACACCAATATTTTACGTGGAAACCCAAATCGGGAGAAAACCACAGAATGATTTTTCTTATATGTCTTGAATAATTACGGAGAAACCACGTAATTTTTCTTATATGTCTTGAATAATTACATTCATTGGAAGCACCAACTTCCTTTGTTTTCCAAATAAAACTGGAAGGAGGCTCCAAAACCTAGTTTCTCAGCAACTTGAGGGAAGCTCCAACTCCCAATTCCTCTCACATAACCAAAAGGAGGCTACAACCCCCTCTATACCCTCCTGGGCTATTAAACTGTATAGTGGCTACAACCACCTATTCTTGCCTCGCTACCAAGCACCCTCGGGTAGAAGTGGTAGAATGATGAACCATCAATACACTATCAATGGAGATATAATCGCTATAAACCCGTACTCAATAAATCAACCATGAATCAACCATGCATCAACCTGTAATCAACTGTACTATAAACAAGTGCATCAACCATGCACCAACCCTGTACTCATAAACAAGTGCATCCAACCATAAAATTAAGTATGTACCAATCATGTGTCAAATAATCATCAACTATGACTCATCAATATTTACCAACATCATCAACTATACACCCTATGTATGTGCCAACTCATCAACTACTTTCTCAACCATGTACTCAACATGTACCACAACCAAAATCCCTCATCAATTTCATCATCCAAATATGATTTTGTAGCTCTGTAATAGACCTGGTGTATATGATCACATTCCTACAAACCTTCCTTAACTTTAACAATAAGTGACTAGCATTTTCATCAAACTTTTCTTTAGTCTCACATGCCTAGTTTTGGATTAGTCAACAACCCTAACTTGAAGTAATCATAGCTTTGTAACTGTAATGAATAAAGATCTGAAACTGATACACAATGTTCTTCAATGTTTTTTATGCAATTCCTATAGGTTTCACTACTTGGAACCTCTCAGAAAAGGAGTTATAGCAAAAATGGCATACCTTGCTGAATTATGGCTTATTCTAGACAACGACCTTATAGAGCATGCCCCGCACAAAATATTTGTTGAATTGATATGAAAATGTTACACAACATACTACATATTGTACCCTAAAAAAAACATTTGGTTTCACTGAATTTGGATTTGTTATGAATAAATTATGACATTTTTACCTGAAACACCTGTTTTTGACTAGTTTCAAGACTAGCCACAAACCCTATTTTCCAAGGAGTGTAACTCAAAAAATACAACGACCCACAATATGATTTTTTTTTTTTTTTGACAGAAACGGTTAATGGAGATTTGTATTAATAACAATGGACATGCCACTGGGTTCGATACATCGATAAAACTTTGCTTGAAAACTGGAAACTACTGCCTGATGATTCTAACTCGTTACGAAATAAACTGTTTCAGCGAGCCTGAACGGCTCCGCGTTATTACGTCATTTTTTGCTTGGATTTTTTTTTTCTTTTTTGACACTGTTTTCCATTCAATACTTTGGTCTGTAGATTGACTTTCCAACGGGTCCTGAGGGTCTTCCTCATCGGCTAGATCTGCCCAACATGAGGTCTGGAGTTCTGGTCGGGTGGGCGACTTGGGAATGGCTTCTGCCGGAGCTTCCCCCTTAGCAGGGGGCTTGGTCTCAGCCTCAAATTCTGCTTCTTCTGCCACTTCCTGGGCCTTGCTTTCAATGCGCGGTTCTGATGGTGCCCTCGTCCACAAGGTTGGTCTTTGGTTTTTGGACGACCTTTTTTTCCTGGGTTGTTTTCCACAGCTACGGGCTAAGTGCCCGATTTCAAAGCAGTTCCTACACCTGAAGCTGAGATTCTCGTAGTCAAGGATTTAGGTCCTGGAAAATTCCTTGCCTTGAAGAATTATTTCAGCTAGGAAACCTTTGGAGAAATCCATTTCAACACAAATTTGAGCGAAGGTGGAGCGGGCTGTCTTTGAATCCAGACTTCTGCAGAGGAACTTGCCGAGGCCATTACCAATCACCTTAAGAGACTCATCCCCCCAGAAATGCAGGGGCAAGTATGGAAGTCTCACACAGACTGGAGCTGAAGAGATACAGTTTGTGGATGGATCGAAGATAGGGGTGCATGGTTGCTTGGACAGGCTTGCTCTGCCCCAAAACCACGGCCCAACGTTAAACACTTTGTCTCTATCGCTTGTAGATTCAAAAACTGCTATAAAGAACCCCTTTGCACAAGGGCAGGTGATGAATTCTCCCTCTAAAAGCGGGTACCATTCGGAAGAGATCCATGCGAGTAGATCTGACAGACTAGGCCAATAACCGTTAAACCTGCATACTAGTGCGTGCTTGCTGTAATGGCAAGCATGAGTTAGGGCTGCCTTTGGCATTTGAACAGAGACTGCAGGGGCTTCTGGAATTTCTGCATGCAACCCAGCTGGTCGACCTTGATGAGAGGCAGCCTCAGGGCCCGTTGCATGCATACCAGAGGGAAATCTCGGGCGAGAGGCCACCTCTTTAAAGGAGGGGGCCGGAACTAATGAGATCTCGTCTTTCGGAGCACCAGGGGCCATGCTTGCATTAGAGGGCAGCACAGAAGAGAGAGCCGCGACCAAGGAAGGGAGGCCAGCATCCACCGCCGCAGCCGCACCAGGAGGGGCGTCTCTGTGCTTTGATGATTTAAACGACGCGAACGAAGCTCCTGGGGGAGCGCAACCGTGAAGGGGAGCCGCGCTTGGAGGGGCCGCCGTCACAACAATAACAGGAGGGCCGCCTTTCTTCTGAGCAGAGGGCGAGGGAACCACCATGGAGCTACGGATCTTGTTGTAGCTTTGATGGAGGGAGGAGGGGCCGGGAGGGCCACAGGGCCGACGACCTGTGGGAGGTACAGGAGCAGAGGAGCGCGTGACCTAATCGGGTAGGTTTATGGACATTTAGGTCAACAAGCAAGTTCACAATATGAATTTTTTACCATAGATACTTGTATATGTTTTGTCAATGGCATATCATTTCATGGTCTGAATCATTACAAAAAACAATTTATATTGAAAATGGTGAGATGACCTGTAAATAAGATACCTTAGAAAGCACCATCAAAATAATTTATCCTTCCTTGCATTTCGACCTTCTTTTCTTCACCTTCCCTCAGAATTTCGGCTTAGATATACTTGGTTACCTTAGACACCTATATATATTCAATATGCTCAAGTGTGATAAAAATGAGAGATACTTGCCTCTTATTTATACTCTCCAAGTAGCTTCCTTAAAAACATATTCTAGGTCACTTGGCCCCACTTTCCTTATTTTAGGGTTAACCCACTTCTAATTTCTCCATTAAATTTATTATCGAAATAATTTATTTTGTACTCACTTTGAATTATACTACACTCATTACTTCACATTGTTATTTACCTTTTAAAATCTCTTGAACCATTTTGACTACTTTGACCTTTCGGGGCTTCTAGATGACATATGAGGGTCCTCCAACTTCGTAAGGCCATAACTCTCAAATCGCGAGGAGTTATGTGATGTTCCACATACCACCAGAAATGGAATGAAATGTACTATCCATATAAAATAGTATTATCTGAAAATATATCATAACTCATACCGTTATCCATCAAACTAAATTGGGTCCATTACCCAAACCTGGAGTCTCCAACTTCTCATGGCCATAACTCTCTAACCGTGAGGAGTTATGTGACATTCCACATACCA
>SNQJ01S0031708.1:0-12070 GCA_010110895.2 Picea sitchensis
GGGTGTTGTGCATGGTGGGCACATTTTGGTACATGATGTACTTGGTGGATATATTGTTCATGATTCTCTATTTCATTGATGCCATATCTTTTGTTTCATGATGTATGGTATGGCACAAGTTTTATGCATGAACATGTCCAAGGATCGTCATATGGTAGCATATTGTTCATATTGCAGAGAAGATAGGGTGAGACATACCCTTAGGGGGAGTCATTCTTCTTCCCATGATTCCAGAAGGAGATATTTATCAGATGAATACCTAGAAAAGAGACCTATATTTGAAGAAAGAGACATAAGCATAATTCCGTGGGGAGCGATGGTCACACGGGGAGTATGTTCGATCTATTTTCAGAATTACATCAGATTGATATCCCTTGTTCAAAAGGGGAGATATTATTCAGCGGCAACTAGATAGGGCGGGCAACCCCAAGAGGAGAATGAACCTTTGCCATTGATGTGAAAGGGGGAGAGATAATCACATTGATGTGATTGATGCCTATTGTTGGGAGAGATTGATGTGGAATGATAGTCACATTGATTATTGATGAAGAAGCATGCCTTGTCTACATGTTGACATCAATAATTGGTAATTGGAGTTGACANGGTATACTTGTTGTTTATACATGATTGAGATAGCATTCATATTGATTTGTTGTGGAGCATGAGCAAGCTATTGGAGAGCTTGGATGTATTGTAATTGGCTTTGGGTCAGTTTGAACAGTGGAAGATAGAAGAGTTCTGAGCATGTGAAGAAAAGAAAAACCCTAGTTGCTTAGAAGCAGGCGCTTGTTGCATTATACACTGGCCGCGTTCACACGCGGGCTGTAGTGAGCCAGAGCACTTTCACACGCGGGCTGCACTACTGACAGGTCGCGTACCTGTTGACAGATTGATAATTTGTTGAGGATTGTTGCCTCATCTCAGTTGATGCTAAGGGTGTAAGTTGAGTCTTGCATATAGAGCTGGTGCTCTTATAGAGTTGTACTCTATTCAGTTGTTGTTGATAAACCCAAGGATTGTAGTCCGCAATAAAAAGAAAATTGTACATACATCTGGTGTTCTTTGTGTCCATTATGATGATGACTTGTTGATGATATATTGTTGATATATGTTGCTGATACGTGCCTACATCTAACTGGTTATAAATGACAACAATGGGTAATGAATAAATGTTGAATGCTAATTGATGAGTTTTTGTGAAAGAGGGAAGTTTTGGGAAAATGAGCCCCACACTCATTCACCCCCCCTCTAAGTGTGGTAGGTGTGTCCAACAGTAGATAATAGAGCATTATAAATGAATTAATGTTAATAAAATGAATTAATTATAATATATGGTAATTAAGTAATGCTATAATTTATTAGTTAATTTGTATTGTTCATAAAATAAAACTATTTAGTTGTTCCAGTCCAAGATCATCCATCATAACAAAGTGAGGTAGGTGGATGCCACTAGACATTTCAGTGACAAATGGATAGTGTCGTTTTCCTTCCTTCTTGAGGATGGGGTGGGGTGGGGTGCGGTGCGGTGGGGTAATATTAGAGTAAATGTTATATTGATGACTATGAGCAGTCATCTACATTTCATCAAAGATCGAAAGCCCTAACCAATACCATCGTTTGTGGAGTGGAAGTCTAGAAGAAATAGAAATCTTAGAGGAGGATACCAAAATTTCATATTTCAAGGGTTTTGGCCCTTTTGAGCTTTCGATATTGTTCGAGAAATAATGACTGAGATTTTCCTTGGATTCATTGTAGTCGAAGGATTTCAGAGAAGAGATCGTCTGGTTCACCTTGTCTGTCTAAAGTACTTAATGTTTGACGAGAATTTTGTTGTCTAAAGTTTAAGGTAGCCATTGGATTGTTGTTACAGTAGCCGTCCAAGATTTTTGAGAAGACAAGCGTGGAGATATGGTAGGGAGGAAAAATCGCCAACCATTATACACAATATAAGTGAAAATACTAGTTTGAAATGGACCGAATGACCTCTCTCTTTGATTAGTTCCGCTAATGCTAATGGTTGGCATGACTAATTTCTTCCATTTTTCAGGATCTAAGGATGACATGTATCTCTCGACCGATGAAGTGAATGGGTTGTGACTAGGTGAGTGGATTTGAGCTTCTTTCTACTTATTATTAAAAGGTTCTTATATGAATTATTAATCAAGATATTTTGATTATCCAAGATGTTCTTAATAAATTCACAATTGCAAACTTAAGATTTGAACAAAACTTGAGAACAACATAAGGTGTTATAGAAGAGTTCAAGAACAGTCTGAATTTACATAAAGAAGATGAAACTCAAATGAAGGAAGATATTTATCTTTGGAGAAAACTTTTGCAACTTATGAAGATAGCCTTAGTCTTAAGCTTAAATGTAAATGGGATGAATTGAATCACCGATGAACTCTCGTCATAATTTATGGTAGTTCATTTTTTTCAACTTTTATAACAATTTTAAGAATTAATTTTTTTGGGGGGGAGTGTATATAAATGGAAATTTATTGTCACGAGCTTGGTGAGCCTACGGTCGGGAAGCGAAATCACCCGATGCTCCCAGTCGCCGTGCGACACCACAATCGTTCGTTTACCAACAAAGCTACAATAGCTTACTTGATTCAGACTACGTCTACATCTTATCTTCATTTATTACTTATGTTATGTCTGTTTCTTATATACTTAGCATCATGCAATAGTAAAGAGAACACAAGTGAAACAAATGTTTGCACATGGGCAGCCAAACCGGTCTAACACCCGAAGTTTTTATAAAAGAGAACAACAGTGCACTGAGCTAAACTTGTGTTGCACAAAGAAAAAATTTCCAAAACAGACTCACCAAGCTTCCCTTGGGTGCTCCCTCTTCGTCATCTCAACCAAGACCGAAAAGACTTCGCCCCTTCGTTCTTCCTTGTCTCAGTGCCTGCGATTCGATTCCTTCCTTTGTCTGCCTCCATCGAACGGTTCAAATTCAACCTTTGTTCGACATGTTACTTGCCTTAGCCAATTTCACCTTGTCAGTTTGACCTAGCCAACACACACTGATCGAATGACTCAGCTAGATTGCTCAACCGAAATTCTTTCCAAACTTGTAGCCGAACTTGTTGTCCAACTTGCTTTTCTTGCCATGTGGATGCTCCCTTGGTTATATAGGCGTGTTATTCCTTCAATGGGCATGTTTGTTTAACCTAGAGCAATGTAACCCTTTGTTTGTTGAAGACGACATCTTAACTGGGTGTGCACCCGTCACATGTTTCGCACATCGCTTCTTTCGCACGTCTTGCCCAAGATAACCTTCTTCATGGGTGTGCGCCCTTTGGTCGCGCTCTACCCACACTTGGGATACTTGTCATGTTTTTGTCGTGCGTGCCCAAGTCAAGCACACGTCCGCATCACTGGTTGGTTTCTTGGCTTGGTATCCGTGACTCGTTTTCTGGCTGTTGGGAAACTTCCCTTGGCACCTTAGCGACCTTAGCACCTTTTGTACAACAATAGCTTCTTCAACATCTTATCCCAATCATTTGATGGATTTGGAAACCTCATCCACACGAAGAAGATAGGCTGCAATGTTCTCTTCTTCATTCATTTTGAGACTCTCATATTGTCCTTTATAGACTTGTAACTTTTCTCTCTTAACCTTCTCATCTCCTTCATAATTTGTTTGTAGTTTTCCCCACATATATTTATTTGAGGAAGAGTACATGAATTTGGTATATACTGATTTTTTCAATTCGCAAAGAATGACATTCCTGGAACTGGAATTATTGTTACTGAGTCTAATTTCAGTCGTATTAGTTGGAGGAGTGTTTGTTGCTTTGTAACCATTTACTACTGAAGCCCACAAATCATATCTGAGAGACATAAAGAATGCTTTCATTTTTACTTTCCAGAAGACATATTCTGATCCATTAAATCTTAGGGATTTATTTGTCGAGAACCCTTCCCGTTCCTCCATTGTGGGGATTCACCTTCCAACAGTTAGGTTTTTCTTGAAGGAACCTACTCTGATACCAATTGTTGGAATATTGAGAGGGGGGTGAATCAATATTACACAATGATTATTACTTTCTTTTACCACAATTTCATTTTATTCAAAATATGTTATTTACTAATAGTTAATCATGGAATTCACAATAAATAGAGATTTAACATGGAACCAAATGGGATAACACCACTAAAACTTTTTTTTTTAAATTGTAAACACCAACTTACAACAGACACCAATCTGCAATAATATTTGTAGGCACCAACCTGCAGGGGACACCAATCCCCTTGCTGAGCACCAACTCAACCAATCGGCACCAACCCACATAATTATTATTCACATGAACCAGCCTGTAGAAGACACCAATCCCCTTCCTTGCTCCACCCTGCCTCCCTGAAAATATTTGTAAATAATAGCCTGCTTCAGAATACGTCTCCAACATGCTTCATCCTCTATGTCATCAAACCTCAGATCATCTTCATCGCTTCCACGCTCCTATATGAACCTCAAAGCCTCACTTATTCATTCTTCATTCATCACACACAACCACACACTTCAAAACAGATTCGAGCACTTTATTTATACAACTCGTGTACTTATGGATTTGTCCACAAAAATAAATTCATATTGGTCAGATCCAAATTCCTCAAAATTGGGCTTCAAAGATACTTCAAATTGGGCTACACGACCCTCCATGAAATCTGGTCTCTGTTCTTTTTTTCTCACACGATCTAGTTCACTAGTCCTCGACGCTTAGCTACCTCTTGATCTAGATATCGATTCATTCTCCTCCATTGATTTGTGATCATATTTGTTAGGATCACCAGGCCTATCAGAGTTACTTCTATTGGAGTCCCTTCCTCTATTCTTTGTCGTCGATTTGATCGGAGGCTCCATCTCCACTGTTTGTCGCCATCACTTAACATCATCATCATCGAATTCTCTCTTTGTCCTTAGTCCGACAATATTCTCAGATCTAATATGCTGGTATTAACACTCCAGAGGACCAAGCACTATGACCTGATGCTTATCGTGTTGTCATCGACGTTTTCTTTGGAAGCATATACACAACTTCAATGGTTCTAATTCGATGATATTGGACCCCATATTAAACATATGCTCCAATAGCGTGCTACCTTGATTCTTCTCCCAGAGCCCTTGATATGGATTCCGTTCATTTAATCTTCATCATGGGTTAATTTACTCTGACCACTAGTTGTTGGTACGTTGTCGTCGACACGTCGATTGAGGCTATGGTGGAATATTCTTTGATACTCTTTGTATCAGAGAATTAACATTGATTTGGGTTGAGTCACTCCACTGGTCAAACTTCAAACACTAAACAACCTCTATCGTTTATCATCTATGATCAACGATTACCAATGGATTGTCCTCCATCGTTGATCTGTCATAATCAACGGTCCAACTTCATGTCGTAACTCCAAGTTACCCGGTGGTTAACACTCGTCTTCTTCATTTTTACGTTAACTAATCAAGTGGGACCCACATAAATATACAATTGTCATCACATCTTGTTTCACACCGAACGACGGTCCATATTTCTCCTCGAAGCTCCTTTGTTGAGGTTCCTCCATTGTAGTCAACCAATCTACTCCGATCAGAGCCTCTTTGATGGACGGCTAGATATCCTTTTTGTAGCTCCAATAGATCAACGGTTCTTGTTGATTCAGAGTTTTTGTGTAGCTTTGTACTCAAACACTTCGATGGCTTGCACTTCGATATGATATGTTGCTTGATTTGTTGACTTGTCTTCCTAACATGGCATATGACATGGCCTCGTCCTCTCTGCTTTTGTGGCTTTGACATGGAATTTGACATCATGTTGACGTCATCACAACTTTCGGCTTTTCTTCATACACTTTGCTGGCTTGGTGCTCATGGCCTCATCCTTTCTGCTTTCGTGGCTCTGATATGGAAGTTGATGTGGTGTATGAGCTGACTCACACTCATTTGGAGTCTCTCCTCGAAATCCCAATATGGTCTTACATTAAAACACTCTGATGCAAGATCAATGAGGAATATTCTTTTTTAGATACCATCATATTAGAGTGCATATTACTCTGTCAACATTCCTCCACTGATAGTTATGGCTCCGATAGATGAATGGTTCATATTAATTTTCTATTGCTCCAATAGATCAATGGTCTGTGTTGATTCAAAGCTTCTTTCGTCGGAGTGTCTCAAGATGGCCTGAGTTAAATACTCTAAAAATTTGAACTCTAAAATCCTTTCCCATCGCACCAGATTATGAATTCAGGACTCCTTATGGCCATAGATATGATTAGATTTGGATCTAATATTTAATCTTGGTCGTTACATATTAACATACAAACGAAAATTCTAGCACTAAAAGTTATCTCCTTTTGCATGGTTCCACATCTCTTCCATTTACATTCATGATAAGATCTTTCACTTGTTCATTATAAGCCTGTCGAAGTCAATTTCCCTGGTGTATGTGGGATATTTTATTTTTCCTTTGCTTCATTATATTCATGTTTGGATCGTTGATCTTGTTAAATGATCAATGATCAATGACTTACGCTTTCCCAGCTCATAGAAACTTTGCTAGAACTTTCTTTGAACCTCTACAACCTAGTTGTCGAGCACCCTGGCAGATATATAGATGCACATGAACCTTCTCAACTTACTCTGTCTGGTTTGATTTGCAACATGAAGCTTCCTCTGTCTTCCTTGGAGTCATGTATGGTTCAGGTTTGATCCTTGGACCTGTTATCACAGTGTTACTACCTTCATCATTGAAAATGGTCAGTCTCCCCCTGATTGTGACATCAATGACATCCAAGGATTTCTTCATTTGACATCAATGACAACACAATTCCCAACAATTACAACACTAAACAAGAATATATATCAACAATTTAAAGAACTAGTTACTGCAGAATTAACCATCAAAAGTACCAAATATTTATTAGACAATGAAGCTCTAAACAAGTAGATATTTCTCCAATATTTAAGCATGAACTTTGACGGTGAAAAAGGGCTACCAAATGAAGTTATCAGAAAATTACTATGGCAACATGATGGTTGTAGAAAACAATTGCTACAATAGCAAGTTCCAACATTAAAAATCAACAAGTAAACCGTAAAAATGATGGCCAATAAGCAGTAGAACAAAAATATAGGTTTACAAGTAGATTTCAATGGTTGAAAAGTGAGTAAATGATGAAAGAAAGTGAAGTTTTCTGTAGGCCTAGTGGCTGAAGCGTGAATTTATAACAACAACAAGAAATCCTTGGCTAGACTAGATGCCCTAATGGCTCAAGCAATCTAATAGAAAGTAGATTTGATTCCAATTTAGACAAATGAAATATCTCAACAAAACATGTTTTTCAATGCATCGATTTTGTTTCTCTAATGCAATTTTAGATTAGTGATTTAATCTATTGGGTTATGGAGTCTTGGTTGTAAGAGTTGGATCCACTACTTCTCTAGGGGTGTAAGCCCTTTTATTCCCTAGAGAAAGTAAATCCAACAAANATACAATGGATATATGGTTTATGAATATCCATTGTAATATAAAAGTGAGTGTGTTTATATATACCTATCTTGAAATAGGGTTGGCCCCATGCACAACATTCCCTTTTAAGATGAATAGGAGGCTAAAGAGAGAAAACATTGCATCACAACTCCCTCCTTTAATATTGAAACCATGCCATATAATAAGAAAAATCCCCAAAAGAACCATATCTCCAATTCCAACATGGCTCCGCAACCTAGCAAATATGGCCTTTAGGAGTGGCATTGAAGCATGCTCATCAATTTAAGGTACACATAGTAGCTCAAGTTGTCTCTAATAATGAAGATGAATGTATTACATGCAATAAATACCATCATCATAGTGTGGTGGAACAAGATCCACCAAAAGGCAATGAGAATCATTTATAGGGTCATCAATAAGGCATGGTGGGGCAAATCTTGTAGACCTAGGAGTGGAAGTTGCATCAAAGAAAGTGAAAAGATGCTTCCTTCACAAACAAGTGTCATATGCCAATGAGAGTCAATATGAACCAACTCCAATAGCTAGGAAGTATGCCTTACATCACCAACCAAGGAATCCATTGTTAAACAACCAATTATTGGAAAATAAGAAATTCCTCCAGTGATGAAGGAGTCAAAATTATCACATTCTATAATAAGTAGAGCCCAACAAGCATAGTGCATTACCATATGTGCATAGAAATCATGTGTTAACAACATCATTTAGAATATTTATGCCACAAGTTGTTACTCATAAATCAAATCACCCAAGAATAAGTAGCCCCTTTTATCAGGGAAAAGTATTATTATGAGGTCATTAGGGTTTAAAAGATCCCTTGTATAGACTTAAGAAGGAGCACATAAAAGAAGGTTTGAAACCCTAAAATGAAGATGATCCAGAAACCCTAGTTCTATAACTATTAAGGTCTAGGGTAAATTCCACCAGACAATATCCTAATGAATTAATTAATTAACCTAGAAAATTCTACACCTAAGGAATTCTCTAGATCAAAATACTAAAAAGTGGGCCTTCCTTTCAAGGCCTAAATCAAGAATCCTAAAAAAAAAAAAGATGATTCATAATCATTGTTGGATCAACATTACAATGAGCCCTTGAAGATGAGTGAAACCTTAAGAAAAGCCTTAGGGAACCCTAGAAGAAATGAGGTAATACAAAGATGCAAGTTTGATATCCCTTGGGACTATACTACCCACCAAAGGCTAAAAAGAGAGTTAGTGCATATAATACCAACATGAACAACCATAAAAAACCTCAACACATCCATTAAAAAATGGGTTGAAAATAACCCCTAAAAATGATGGTATGGAAGGAGAACTAGTACAACTTCCTATAGGTACTTCCAACAAGAAAAAATATAAGGAAATAAAATTGAAATAAATCAATGAGAAATCCTTAATGTTGGGTGTTCAAAGTCGTGTAAAAATTCTCCAATACAATGCATAAAAGGGGGCCAAAACAATGAAAAAGGGGGTGCCCTTCTGCAACAAACCTTACAATCACCAAAAATCCCCAAAACTCAATAGGCTAGGGAAAATATCATACCATAAACTTTGACTACTAAAAGAACACCCAAGAGGAAACCCTAAAACTTGTAATAAATGGAGAAGATAACAACTCTAGGATAGCACACTGCTTAGAGAGGGAAAAAGGCCTACTATAACTGCATTGGAGATAGAAATCAATTCACTATTGATAAAAAACACTTAGCTCAAGAAGATAAATGACTAAATAAGGAAGAGGATGTTCACACTCACTTTGATACCATGTTGATATTACAAGAGATAAATGAGGATCAAATGTATACAACCAACAAATTCTAAATGAGAATAAACCACAACCACATAAATAGAAAACAAAATGAACCTAGGAGCAAGAGAAACTGAGATGTAGCTCTGCGTAATAAAGGATCACTTAGCTCATAATAAAAAAATGTATAATACAAGTAAGGGTGAGTATTTATTTATACACACTCATAGGGGTGGGATGTTATCTCCAAGAAGGTTGATTAGGTTGGCCTTAGCCTAAAATAGTTCAAAATACAATATGCATAATGGGTTACAAATGCGTAAACCCATAGCCTTAATTATGAGGAAGATCAACACATGGCCACAAGTGAACATTTACCAGTGAACATTTACCATCATTTCAACCATTTAACATTCATCGTCTAATATACGCTTTTTGGTAAGAAGAAAAAGAGGATGAAAATTAAACTAAGAAAAAGGAGGCCCTATCGTAAATCCACCTTAGTTATGAATCTTTTTTTTATATATAAAGGTTTGCAATTAATATGGATCAATGCTAGTGTTATATTATCTCGAATCTATATAAAGTTTTTGCTAAGGATTGATAATTTTTTATGAATATCAAGTCAATGGTCTTTCCATGTGAAATTGATCTTGTTTGACTATCTTTGCCTTTGATAAAGTTACTATCTCAAAAACATACCAAATTCAAATCATAATCAACCACCAAAAGTAAAACTTTCTCTTCACTCAATCATTCATGGATATCGATTAGTTCATCCCAAAGTCCTTCCTACCCTAATCTCATCCCATACATGCAAGATTCCTTTGACTTCATACCTCTAGAATTGAGTCTTGAAAATACCATAATCATTAGGATTGTAACTTATTATATCCCCTTTTCCCATCTTTATCGAGATGTATTATCATCTTTCTTGCACATCATGGATGTGATTAATTGTATCTCATTATCAAATAATTTCATAAAATACATCAACAATAATAACAATCTAGTTTTAAGGCCATGGCTAGCTAGACACCAAATCGATGTATGTGACTCCCTTGTTTGTGAGACAAGAGACCTCCTCCGCATAGTAATTTAACAACTTAATTTACATAGGCATACATACCCTATCCCCCTTCGAATTCAAACCTCTCCTTCCTTTAAATGTATCTTGTATATAATTATTTTATTTACACTTATGATACAACCTAAATGTGATGAACCATAAAGCATTCTCAATTAATCTCATACAATAATAGTAATACATTTGTTTTCTGCAATTTTTTTTAATCTATCTTATATATAGTTACTTTATTCCCATACATTATATTGTATCTAAATCTTTTAAAAGTACCTTGGTCATGCATAACATGAGAGGAAGTTCATTATTACTAAGAAATATAATATAAAAATGAAACATTAAGTTGTAACAATCTATTTTGTAAGATAATTATTTTATTTAAATGCATTGTATTTAAACATTATTAATCAATTCATTTAAAAAAAAATAACAATCTATTTTGTAAGATAATTGCTTTATTCACATGCATTGTATTTAAACATTATTAATCAATTTATTAAAAAAAAATAAAATGATTTTTTCCACTACATGAAACACCTCTCTCTTAAAATCTAAATCTATCTTGTACATTGCTACTTTATTCAAGTGCATTGCATTATATGTAAGATATTTTTGTTATACATAAGATAATAAGGTCAATATTATTTAGAAATACAATGGAAAATAAGAATAGATACTTCTACACTCATATCACTTCCACTACAGAAAACACATCTTTCTCAAAATCTATTTTATACATTATTGAAAAAGATATTTTTATTATGCATAAGATAATAAGGTCAATACTATTTAGAAATATAATGGAAAATGAGAATAGATAACTTCCACTAAACGAAACACTTCTTTCTCAAAATCTATCTTTTGAAAAAGTGCCTTTGCCATGCATAAGATAAAGGTAAGTGGAGTAACTATCATTTTGAAATGGAAGATGTGAATCTTGAACTTCTACAATGAGATCAGTTCCACTACATAAACCATCCCTCTCAAAATCTCTATTATGTAAAATCTATCACAATATTGCATGACAATCAACATTTGTCTTCAAATGTATTTCACTATATGTACATTCATCATGCATAGTACAACAGGTCGTCACTACCACTTACAAATCCAATCGAGGAGGGCCAACTTCATTTCATTTTTTCTTGTCCATGCACCAGATTTTCCACACTTATTCATTTCGTTTTTCATGTTCATACACCTTTTGCGTTTGTAGCGTTAAAATGTATTTGGAATTTTGTTTTGGTGGGATTCTACAAATTCATAGTACTGGCAGAATTTTGACGGGACAACAACGTGCAACATGGATAGAGCCAGGAGTGGAGTGGATTTGATTAGATTTGGTGGAATCCTTCCCTTCCTTACAGCGACTGGGTTACTGACATGAAATCTAATCACACCTTCCAGGAACCTTTCTCCTGTCTGCAACTGAGATCAGTCACCCTAAATCCAATCACAACCAGACAACCAGAACCACCTCCTCTGTCGGCCAGTGCAAAGTCCTCAGTGCGTCCCAGCCTTTAGTCGGTCAGTACGTCCTCCACTCACTTCAATTCCCACGGGCCTACATCGAATTTATCTTCACTTCAATTATGTTATAAATAGTTGTGAGATTCCACATAGAGCTGCAAATCTCCTCGGCATTTTCACCTCCCTCTTGTGAAACATTGTGTTTTTGCCAAGACAACATCCAATCCCCATTTTAGGAGTGTTGAAGAAG
>SNQJ01S0031708.1:42499-58131 GCA_010110895.2 Picea sitchensis
TTTCTTGGTGCCATTTCAGAGAAGAGATTGTCTGGTTCACCGTGTTTGTCTAAAGTACTTAATGTTTGACGAGAATTTTGTTGTCTAAAGTTTGAGGTAGCCATTGGATTGTTGTTACAGTAGGCGCCCAAGATTTTTGAGAAGACAAGCGTGAAGATATGGTAGGGAGGAAAAATCGTCAACCATTATACGCAATATAAGTGAAAATACTAGTTTGATATGGACCAAATGACCTCTCTCTTTGATTAGTTTGGCTAACGCTAATGGTTGGCGTGACTAATTTCTTCCATTTTCAGGATCTGAGGATGACATGTATCTCTCGATCGATGAAGTGAATGGATTGTTACTGGGTGAGTGGATTCGAGCTTCTTGCTACTTATTATTAAAAGGTTCTTATATGAATTATTAATCAAGATATTTTGATTATCCAAGACGTTCTTAATAAATTCACAATTGTAAACTTAAGATTTGAGCAAAACTTGAGAACAACATAAGGTGTTATAGAAGAGTTCAAGAACAGTTTGAATTTACATAAAGAAGATGAAACTCAAATGAAGGAAGATATTTAGCTTTGGAGAAAACTTTCGCAACTTCTGAAGATAGCCTTAGTCTTAAGCTTAAATGGGATGAATTGAATCACCGATGAACTCTCGTCATAATTCATGGTAGTTCATTTTTTTCAACTTCTATAACAATTTTAAGAATTAATTTTTTTGGGGGGGAGTGTATATAAATGGAAATTTATTGTCACGAGCTTGGTGAGCCTGCGGTTGGGAAGCGAAATCACTCGATGCTCCCAGTCACCGTGCGACACCGCAATCGTTCGTTTACCAACAAAACTACAATAACTTACTTGATTCAGACTACGTCTACATCTTATCTTCATTTATTACTTATGTTATGTTCGTTTCTTATATACTTAGCATCATGCAAAAGTAAAGAGAACACAAGCGAAACGAAGATTTGCACATGGGCAGCCAAACCAGCCTAACACCCGAAATTTTTATAAAAGAGAACAACAGTGCGCTGAGCTAAACTCGTGTTGCACAAAGAAAAACTTTCCAAAACAGACTCACCAAGCTGCCCTTGGGTGCTCCCTCTTCGTCATCTAAACCAATACCGAAAAGACTTCACCCCTTCGTTCTTCCTTGCCTCAGTGTCTATGATTCGCTTCCTTCCTTTGTCTGCCTCCGTCGCACGGTTCAGATTCAACCTTTGTTCGACATGTTACTTGCCTTAGCCAATTTCACCTTGTCAATTTGACCTAGCCAACACCCCCTGATCGAATGACTCAGCCAAATTGCTCAACCGAAATTCTTGCCAAAATTGTAGTCGAACTTGTTGTCCAACTTGCTTTTCTTGCCAAATGGGCGCTCCCTTGGTTATATAGGTGTGTTATTCCTTCAATGGGCATGTTCTTTTAACCTAGAGTGATGTAACCCTTTATTTGTTGAATCCGACATCTTAACTGGGAATGTGCCCATCACATGTTTTGCACGTCGCTTCTTTCGCACGTCTTGCCCGAGCTAACCTTCTTCATGGGCGTGCGCCCTTTGGTCACGCTCTACCCACACTTGGGTGACTCGTCATGTTTCTGTCTTGCGCGCCCAAGTCAAGCACACGTCCGCATCACTGGTCTGTTTCTTGGCTTGGTATTCATGACACATTTTTTGGCTGTTGGGAAACTTCCCTTGGCACATGCCCAATGTTAGGATCATTTCCAATCTTCGTTTGGTCGACTCCCCCTTGGTGCACCCAAGGTGTCTAAGCTACTCAACTTCTTCATTTTACACGTCCAATTGGTTGGGCGCTTTTGCAACCGTCACACCCGCTCATCCAAACTTTCATCTTCAGTGAGAGCGCCCATGTCCACCAAGGGCACCCACTTGTCTGCAACATCCGTTAAGTCTCTGCACTCAACTTCTTGTGTAAGTCATGACAAGGCGAAGTCATCTTTGGCATGACAATGTGCCCAAAGACTCCCACTTCGTCTATAAAGTTACTGAGTGCCCTCCGGCTTGCTTGGTTCGCCCATCTCGTCGCGTGGAAGGAGCGTCTGTGCTCAGGTCTAGTTCTGAGGTGTGACATGCTCCCCCACTCAAAGTGTTTTTCTTCCTCGACAATCTCAACATGCTCAACCTGTTGTGACCGCCAATGACGTTCGTCTTGCTTCCTTAACTCTACCTCACGTCTCCCTGTTGTGTCGTTACTCTGTCTGCTTTTGGTGCCGGTGTGTGTTGGATCCCCTCATGCCTTATCTAATCAGGTAGATAATCTGATCATCACACTAAGTTCACAAGAAATCACCCCAAACATCAAAATCACCCATTTCTCTTCACAATTGTTTGACCCTTGCATCCTTCAAGTCAAATTGATGTCCATCGCGACACCTTTTCACAACAATTCGTTGTTGTTTTGGAAACAATGTTTTAGTCTTCTTCGTTGTCCTTCCTATGATAGTGGTTAGTTGGCTCGTTGTTGTCTCCGTGACAATGAGCCAACATGCCCTTGCACTAGTCTGAGGGTGGAAGGGGGCAACCAACCGAGCTGCCACTTCCATCCTCATCGACATGTGCCGCTTCATCATACTTCTCTTTCAGATACATCAATAGTGGGACGTTCGAACCGATTCAACCTTCGCTCTCCTCCACAAGACGCTCAAGTTCTGGATCATGAGGCCAATTTCCAACTCCAGGTGTTTCTGCATTCGGTTCAACCTCCTTCTCAACACGCTTGTACCATGGTTGTTGTTCCTCTTCTTCGCACACATGTGTCGCAAATGTCTCCACTTTCCTTTCCTGGGGTTCGAGCCTCTTCATTTCTTATTCCTACCACCTTGACATACTTTCTTCGTAAAATTCTACGAACTTATCCACTCCTTCAGCGATGTTGCACAAGATGTCTTCTATCTTGTCAAATTGCCACTCTAAGTTTTCCAACAACTTTGATTCGCTTGAGTTCTTTGTTTCAGTCATATGTTCACTTCGTCTAGTGGTGTATGTGAAAGGTTGTTGGTTGTACACCAACCGAAAGGAGGACATCTTCATTCCTCAACTTTCCCTTATCATGGGCACCAAACATGGATTTTCCCCCATCATGATAGCCAAACAATCGACATGCAGAATGGGAACTGTTTTCTCTGTCCGCAAGAACTCTTGCCCCAAAATAACTTCATAATTTTCTAGTGGAACAATGACAAAACTTGTCCTTCCATCCCAATCTCCAAGTTTCATAGAGGCATTCTTGTTGTGCCTCCAATCTCTTGTTCTCCTGAGTTGACTGCTTTGAAGGAAGTTTGTTCCTGCTCATACTACAATCCAATATTTCGTGCAACGTCATCCCTCATGAAGTTATGAGTCACACCACTGTCCACCATAGCCAAATTCATCTTCCCATTTATTTCTTCCTGAACATAGCTAAGTTGCATTACATTGGGGTCATGAGTGACTATCGGTTGTGCTCCTGCAACAACACCCAAAACCTACAACACACTTACAGATGGGTTCTCTGCTTGCTCCATGTAATTCACCTTATGTTGCCTCAACGAAGAATTCTTGGCATAATCTTCTTTCACGCATATCCAACAAGAAACTTGATTCTTTTCCTTCTGTGTTTTTGGTTTCTTCGAACCATCTTCATTACTCTTGGATGCCTTCATTTTTTCCTTATCCTTCTTCTTCTTTCCTTACTGCTTCTCACGCTAGCCTTCATCATTAGTTGGACTTGTGTTTTCTTCTCCCTTATAGTCCATTAACTTGTCTTCCATTGAGATCGTTGTTGGAATGGTCTACACGTTTTGTTGTCGCAGCTCACTCTGCGCCCAATTCTTCAAACCATTCATGAAGTGGAAAAGCCTGTCTTCGTCTGACATTTATTTGATCTCTAAAATTAGACTTGTGAACTCCTTGATGTATGTTTGGATCTTTCCAGAATGCCAAAGAGCTAGCAACTAGTTTCTAGCAATCCAATCTTGGTTCCCTGGACCAAACTGTGCTTTCAAGGTTACCTTCATCTCTGCCCAATTTTCGATCTTTCCAGTGATCCTTCCGGCTACCAAATATTAAACTCAGTTTCTCAACCAAAGTTTCACAGTCCCTGTCAAGTACATAGAAACAATGTTTACCTTGGCCTCCTTTAGACTTCCATTCATTTGTTCCAAGTACTACTCCATGTACCAACTGAAATTGCCTAGCATCTTTGCGTTTCAAGTTTCGTCATATGGCTCTAGTTCCTTCATCTTGATTCACATCTACACAACGGACGAGCTTGGCCCACTCGCTGCAACCTATTTAAGAAATGTGATGGTGTCTTCCTGGTCTTTCAACTTTTCCTGAAGAAAATATATGGTGTCATCTGTCGTCTTAATTCTGTCATGAGCATCTTCACGAGTGCTAGTGAACATATATGTTGTCTCCTGGCACTCCTTGATAGTTTCATTAAACTTGGACATGAAATCACTCATTCTTGCCTCATGTCTTTCAACCTTTTCACCATGCGTACACATTTCATCTTCCAGTTGATCCATCATTTTTTATAAAGTAGAGAGTCGGTATCTCACCTTGGGTGTCTTAGGCTCTCTTTCGGTGTCACTGTCATTTGAATGCGAACTGGCCATCTCTTTACTTCTTAGAACTTTCACGATTTGTATGATCTTGTCGAAAGTGCTTCAAACTTCCCCCAAGTCTTTGCTACCAACTCTGCACCAAGCTTCGAAATCCCAACCAAACCCAAACTTCACTTTGTGGCTACTTGCGAAGAATGCTCAACGAGCTTTCCAAAAATGTTCGCAGTTCATTGCTTTGCTAATGACTGTCACGGAAGTGATAGTGGTGAAGAGATCACTAAGTCATCCACCATAACCACTTCCACGGTCTTGCTCTAATATTGCTCTGATACCATCTGTCATGGGCCTAGCGAGCCTGTGGTCGGGCAATAGAATCACCCGACACTCCCAGTCACTGTGCGACACCGCAATCGTTCATTTACCGACAAAGCTACAATAACTGACTTGATTCAGACTATGCCTACGTCTTATATGTGTTTATTACTTATGTTATGTGCATTTCTTATATACTTAACATCATGCAACAATAAAGAGAACAACCATACACAAGTGAAACTAAACTTTGCTTATGGGCGGACAAACTGACCTAACACCCGAAATTTTTATAAAAGAGAAGAACATTGCGCCAAGCTAAACTCGTGCTGCATAAAGAAAAAGTTTCCAATAACAAATTCACCAAGCTTCCCTTGGGTGCTCCCTCTTCGTCACCTCAACCAAGACCGGAAAGTCTTCACCCCTTCGTTCTTCCTTGCCTCAATGCTTGCGATTCACTTCCTTCCTTTGTTTTCCTTCGTCGCATCGTTCAAACTCAGCCTTTGTTCGACATGTTACTTGCCTTAGCCAATTTCTCTTTGTCAGTTTGACCTATCCAACATGCCATGATCGAATGACTCAACCAGATTTCTCAACCGAATATCCAACTTTCTTGTCTTACCAAATGGCCGCTCCCTTGGTTATATAGGCGTGCTCATCCTTCAATGGGCACATTCGTTTAACCTGGAGCGACATAACCCTTCATTTGTTGAAGCCGACATCTTAACAGGGCGCGCCCCTTCAGTGGGCACCCATCACATGTTTCACACATCGCTTCCTTTGCATGTATTTCCCGAGCTGACCTTCTTCATGGGCACACACCCTTTGGTCACGCTCTACCCACACTTGGTCAAATCTTCATGTTTCTGTCTTAGGCGTCCAAGTCAAGCACGCGTATGCATCACTGGTCCGTTTCTTGGCTTGGTGTCCACAACACATTTTCTAGTTGTTGGAAAACTTCCCTTGGTGTGCGTCCAAATTTAGGAGCATTTCCAATCTTCGTTTGGTTGGCTCCCCCTTGGTGCACCCAAGGCGTCCAAGCTACTCAACTTCCTCATTTCGCACGTCTTCTCGGTTGGGCGCTTTTGCAACCGTCGCACCTGCTCATCCAAACTTCCATCTTTGGTGAGAGCGCCCATGTCCACCAAGGGCACCCACTTGTCCGCATCATCTGTTAAGTCTCCACACTCAACTTCTTGTGCAAGTCATGGAAGGAGAAGTCATCTTTGGCATGACAACGCACCCAAAGACTCCCACTTCATCTATAAATTGACTGAGCGCCCTTCAACTTGCCCGGTTTGTCTGTCTTGTAGTGTGGAAGGAGTGCACTTGCTCATGTCGAGTCTCGAGGTGTGACAATTATCCTATTGAAATATCATTTAGTGTATTCTACATTGTTGCATTCATGTCCCCATAACATCTCTTTAACATTTTTTTGGTAGACTCTTCAATATTGACAAACATTTATAGCATAGATGTTGTTAACTCAAAGAAGAACAAGAAGAGAGATTAAAGTTTTCAAGGAAGAGAAACTAGTAAAATTTTAGTAGTTGCTATTGAGTTTTGATCCCTTTTAAGTCAAGCTATAACTCCTAATTCCATAGGGTTGGACTCACGAGTGAATATGATCCAGGTTTAGTGAAGGAATTACATCAAAAGGCTATGGAGGTTCATGTCAGTTTCCTTTTGTCTGTATTGGGTAATTTGTTTTCATCTCTATAGTAAATTTATGACTAATAATTTACTTATAAAGAGAACTAGCCCCAAAATGGGGGTTATGATATTGATTGATTTCTATTTTATACTCATTATTCTCGACTGATTACTTTTCTTTTTGTTGTATATATGTTTCCATCACACCCTAGGTCACTTCTTCTTGTGTCAATAGGGTTGTAACAGCGCACATGGTCTAATTATATCGAAAGTCCCATTTGGGCAGGAGGTCACCCTCATATGATGGTTGCAAAAGCCTATACACTAATGGGGCACTGTCCTTAGTGTCCAAAGAATTTAACATCAATCTTGTTGACCATGATGATGAAATGGGTGGCCCTAGGTATGCTCAAAATTGATATTGTTACATACAAATTATACTCTCACAACATATGATAATTTTCCATGCACGCTAAGGTCATTGTTTCTTTAAGATTATTTAAAGACAATAATTTGCATATTCACATAGCACAATTACTAAACATTTTTTATTGACTTTTTTTTAGAGAAGAGAATGAAATTTTAAGGTTGTAGTGTAGTTACTCCGATAAACAAATTTTGAGAACTAGCCCCAAAATGGGGGTTATGATATTGATTGATTTCTATTTTATACTCATTATTCTCGACTGATTACTTTTCTTTTTGTTGTATATATGTTTCCATCACACCCTAGGTCACTTCTTCTTGTGTCAATAGGGTTGTAACAGAGCACATGGTCTAATTATATCGAAAGTCCCATTTGGGCAGGAGGTCACCCTCATATGATGGTTGCAAAAGCCTATACACTAATGGGGCACTGTCCTTAGTGTCCAAAGAATTTAACATCAATCTTGTTGACCATGATGATGAAATGGGTGGCCCTAGGTATGCTCAAAATTGATATTGTTACATACAAATTATACTCTCACAACATATGATAATTTTCCATGCACGCTAAGGTCATTGTTTCTTTAAGATTATTTAAAGACAATAATTTGCATATTCACATAGCACAATTACTAAACATTTTTTATTGACTTTTTTAGAGAAAGAGAACAGCCCAAGGTTGTAGTGTAGTTACTCCGATAAACAAATTTTGCACAATAAGAGTTAAAACATGGTATTAAAGCATGAAAATGATAGCAAATGTTTTCAAGTAAAGCTTTTCAAAATTATTTGGAGGAGTTCAATTGCCAACAAAGAGTTTAGGAGCTACCTGGACATTTGTTATAGTTTTGTAACATTTTCATTCTCACTTTTTCTCCCACACAACGATGCCTGCCAAGGATGGTGAATTATAACCTCGAGATAATGGATTTAACTTCAAACATTTAGTAGACAGGGTTCATTGTCAGCATTGTGATGGAGGTCTAAATTAATATGACTGACAATTAATTAATATGATGAGAAGAACATTTAGTTTTGGACTATTAATTTTACCTTTGTTTTTATTATTTCACATGAGAATATACTTAATTTTAGGAACAATGATTTCGTTTTTTCTATTATTTGGAATAACCAGAAAAACTGCAGCAGTGAATGATATCTCCTTTAAAAATGTAGCAGAGGAAATTATCAAAAAACCATTTCCTAAAACAACTAAACAATATCTTTTTTATATTCTTAAATTTTTTTTATATCCATAAATTATTAAACTTTCTCTATATAAAAGTTTGTAAACCACTAAATTCTTGTATCTTATATAATTAAATCTTCATTTTCACAAATTGAATTTGTGAAACTTAATGTAACTTTATTTCTTTAAAACACTATTTTAATTTTCAATTGATTAAATATATATAAGTTTGTAAATCATTAAATTCTTGTATCTTATATAATTAAATCTTCATTTTCACAAATTGAATTTTTGAAATCTATTGTAACTTTATTTCTTCTAAAACACTATTTTGATTTCCAATTGATTATATATATAGTGATATATATATATATATATATATGATTAGAATATATATATATATATATTTTATTTTTATTTTTTTTTTTTTTTTTATATACTAGTGGTCTTAACAACTGCTAAAGATTGCAGACTATCGCAGTGGACACTGGTCTTAACTCGCCTTCCTTATAAACCCTAGGAGAAACTATCACTGCTAGCATAGGTAAACCTGGGTGTGAATCGACCTTGAGACCTCATTCTTACATAGTTCCTTCCATTTCCACGACACTTGCCAATAGATCTACACTCAAGGCATATATATGATTAGAATATTACTATTTCTTATAAGTAAAATATAATAATTTTAATTGATTAAATATTTTATAAACACAATATATTTATTTGAATTTTAATTTTTTTTTTTTTTTTTTTTTTTTTTTTTTTTTTTTTTTTTTGGAATATATTTTTAATTGATTAAATATTTTAAAACATGGGTATATTTATTTTAATTTTAATTTTAATTTTATTTAAATTTGATTAAAGTATTAAATGATTTTAGAAGCTATTTAAAGCATGATACGTATGTGAATAAAAATTTGTTTTGCCATGTTATTGAAGCATGTAGGGACTTTACGAATGAGATTTCAAGAATGTGATAAAATTGTGTGCATTGATATATACAAAGTAGTGTGTATGTATAAAACAATATAAATATATAAAATAAATATAATGTTGGTTTTTATAGCCTAATTTATATGAGAAAATACACCCTGCCAAAAAATACAATGTACAAGGCTAACATAAAAGCCTACAACTTAAAAATGTTCCTCACGTCCATTTTGGATGATGGCCATAGAGATTCAGATATTTTGAAATAAGACTACTCCCATTACTTTAATGGTGGTAACAAAAAAGTTAATCAAAACAACTATAGGTGGAAGGTCCAAACTAAATGGACTTTTGTTGGCAAATTCTTTCCATGTGATTCTGGCCGGGACATGTCACAGCTGCAGCCCGCCCCCACCCGGCCCCATCTTCTGCTAATTCCCACCATCTGCCATGTCATCCATCCGCTATTCCTGGGTCTCCATCTACCACCATCCATACATCATCCATGCCCATCATCCACATCCAAATCCAAATCCCTCCATCAATTCACCACCTTCCCACACCATCCATTAAATGGTAAATTTCCAAATTCATTTAATGCATTAAATCTGTCCTGGTAGGTGTGAAGGAGGATGGAAAGGAGTTTCTTCATAGTCAGCCCTACTCCACCTAGCAACTCTGCTCATGCCGACTGGCTCCAAGTCAGCATCACTCACCCGCCTCCTCGCCCTGACTCTGCGCAATTCAATGACTGATATACTGAGAGAAAGAATAGTTATTCTGAGCTTCTGGGTGTCGAAACAAATAAGTTACTAGTTAAATGAATGGATAGGATATTTTGATTGGATACAGGATATTGGTAGAGTAAGCCTAGCATAGACCATAATTACCAAGTTCCAATGGAATTTCGAATTCAAAATTTTCTACATTATCAGGAACTAGTGGTAATTAATGGTGGTAATTAGTAGGATTTAATTACCACCATTAATTACCACTAGTTCCTACTAATTTGATTACATATCCATTATCACAGTTAATTACCAAAGATTTAGAATATCCAGATTTAGAATATGTCCCGAATTATTTGCATTAGAATGACTAATTCGAGACTGGTTAAAGAACTGTCCATGAATATATCTAGTTGGTCACTGACTCAAGGGGGGTTTTCCCTGAAAGTGAGTCGCTCGCTTTCCTAGAGGATATACTAACTCTAATCGGTAGTTCACACCATAGCGTTACCAATTCGCCGAACAAAGTTAAAAAAAATAAAAAATCAATAATTCGATTAGAATGCAAATAATTCGGAACATATTCTAAATCTTTAGTAGGAATTACCAGTTAATTTGGGACTGGTTCGATTAGAATGCAAATAATTACCAATCGTTCTACCAATTCTTTGTTGGTTTATATTTTTTAGGGAAATTTAACTTAGATTTGAAGTCTCTTAAGTATAAATCATTAAAGAAGATCTGAAAAAGTTAATATCGTTTGTGGCACCATTATTTCTTATGAGCAATCTTGATCCATTTGTTCATTCTTCTAATTCCTAACACATTGTTGGTTTTAAATTTTCCTTAATCTTGGATTTAGATCTGAATTGTTTTAAGTTTCATTATTCAAAGCAGATCTGGAAATTTTACTCACTTTCCAAGGGCGAATTCATGCTTTAAACATGATAAATCAGACAACACATTTGATTCATGGTTATTGCACATAAGAGCATTTTATAAGTTAAGTGGGAAATCTAGAAATTTATCTTAAGGAGGTTCATTCACAAATCTTTCAAAGCAACTTCAGACTTTCTTAAGGTTAAGTTGCAATGTGGTTGGAGTAGAAATTGTTGAGTAGCCACACACCTTGATCCATATTTTCATGCAATAGTACTTAATCAACTCTAATTTAACTTTCAACACATAAGACCATCTAAAAGATCAACTTATTGAATTTGGGACAAACTCATTTTTTTGGGTTTCATGATGGTAAGTAATTATTGAATCATCTTCCAAGTTGGATTAAATCGCCACATTTCATCTTGCAAATTGTTGTGAAGAATTTATTTTTAAGGAGAAATGATTTGTTAATCATTCATATATCTATATATCCACTTACATATATGCAGTTTACAATGCTTCTTGGCTGATTAAGGAATTGATTCTACTATGGTAATCTCATCTTCACATATGGTTAAGGCTCAAATCTATTTGCAATCATTTATTCATACATCCACTTAAGGACACTCGATAAATCCAATTCTCTTTGCAAGTTTCAAACACTAAGGGTTAAGGAATCACTCTTTCTTATGATCATTGCTCCTTATATCTTGCAATTGGTCAATTGATTTTCTCAACATAAGCTTCAATCACACCATTATTACATTCTATAGGGAATTGTGATCTTGAGTAAATTGTAATTTCTAGCACTTTGTATCTCCGAGAATTGGATCATTTTATTCGGAGCAAATCACATTAAAACTTATAGCATATATTTAAGTGATTTGCAATCTCATTTAGGATAACTTCATCTCTGTTTTTAATTCTAGAATATACACCATTGATCATAAACTTAAATCAGATAATTAACTAACCTATACCCTTCCTCACTCACTGAAATGATTAGGCTTAGTTAGCATTAGGGAAGTCCCCTTCCCCTAGGCTAGGATCATTATTAGTCTAAAGTAAGAAAGGTAAAGCCACTAAGGTGACAATGGTGGCTTGCCTAAGTTTCCATTGGGTTCTCATCACTTGTGGTTAGGGACTTTTCCACCAAGTGAGAATATGAGTGTTAACACCACCCATCAAAACTAACTTGACATTGCCACTGGGATGCTCTCAGATATATCTACCCATTGAACACCATAAATGACAGTTATGTTGCCATCATCTGTGGCCCCCAACTTCCCTACGACAAAGTAGTTTTTGGTATCAAATTAGGGTTTTCAAATTTCCCCTCTTCTTCGACCTCATGGCCCATCTCTTTCTCTTTGTCCTTCTTGTTAATAGGATCCACATCCCAATAGATCGTGGATACTTCATCGTCATCTTGTGGATCTTCATGCTGGATCATAGGAGACACATCATCATCTACAAAACCCTCCTAACAATCAAAGAGGGCTTTGGGTTTGCGCAATCCATGGGATAAACTCAGCGTCCACAGTAGGTGAGAAATCCTTAAGATCAACAATGTTTGTCTCGTTTTCAAATGAGAGGATTTATCTAATCTCATCCATCTCTATACTAGAAAAGTTAGACACTTGTATTATCAACCAACTTTATATGCTCAATCCCATCTGCATTGGAAAATGGATGTTTTCCAGTTTGATCTATTACTATTTAGTACTTTGACACAACCAAAATCTCTTTTAGTTTTTCCAGTGAACGTGAATGTAGGCTTATCTTTAACAACTTTTCTTTCTTTGGCTTAAGAATTCATGGAGTTGAAACACAACTGATAAGGACAGGCTTACACTCTATACAAGAATTTTCTCTTGATTCATGCCAGAAACACTCCCACCCAAGAAATTTTCAATAGTTCTATCAAATTCTTTGTCGATGCTCCTTTATGCGGTTATAGCATTTGATCTCTTTGAATTTTCCTTCCAATTGCAACAAACTGGTTGTTGTTTGTCGGTTCTTGTTCCATGTCTTTCCTCCAAAATTTGTAAGAATGGATGTGGGTTTTGGGTGTTTTCTTTGGTGGTCATTCTTGAATCTTAAGGTGTTATAGAATCAATGTTACATTTATTGTTATAGGAACTGTATCGTTGGGTTCAGAATATCACTTATGGGCAATAAAAATATGGGGAATTATCACAAAACTTAAAAGAATATAAAAATAGTTAGTTGTTTTTTAAATTTTTAAACATTTAAAGCAACAACAACATCAAACAAACACATTGCTACATAAATATGAAAATAAAACTGATATATAAGATAGGCGTAGGCTAAAGTCCAAACGAAATGGACCTTTGCCGACATCCCTTTTTCGACGTCCGGACTCCCGTCGTCGATCACCTTCGCCCTCTGGTCGGCTACCCATCCATACACCATCCATACATAATCCACAAATCATCCATACATCCCCGCCATCAATTCACCACCTACACGTCCCGCCTCACACCTGAACCCGTTGTGTCGTCTCATTCCTCATTATCGTAAGGCCTGGTGGCTTTGCTTTTCACATACTTGTGCTATGTCCAATTGAAGGAAGGCTTCTTTACTGCTTCTATCCCTTGCTATATGGGATATTGATAGCATATAACCACTGGCTCTATCTTATCTATCCAACAAATAGATCTATGTAGGAATTAGTTTGTTCGATGATTTAGATTCTTTACTCTGCTTCTGAACCATTTTGAGGACTCAGGGATACTCGGGGAGAACTATGAACCGAACGCCATAAGATTATACTCAATAGAGCGAGGTATTAAACTCTGAACCGAACTCCATAATATTATTATATTCATGATTTGGTTTTTCTGGCTATTGGACTCTGTCTCAGACTGTATATTGACTAAAATTTATATTACATACAAGCCTACCTAAATCTAAAACAATTGAATCAAATGTTACAACAAGAATTCTGCTCCTATAAGCCTTCTTTCAAATATAAGATCGAATGCCTCAATGCATACCTGGTGTAAAGTAAGTGGCCAATCCAAAGTCAACAAGATTGATGGGTGTCGAAGGAGAATTTTTTGCAAGAAGAATATTTTATGGCTTCAGATCCCTATGCACAACCCCATTATCATGACAATATTTCACCACTTCCATGAGATGCTTGAACAATCTTGCAACATCGAGCTCAGAATATCTCCCCCGTTTCTGCAACTAGTCAAAAAGCTCCCCACCTACACATAACTCCATAACCAAATGCACATACTCCTCCTCCTCAAAGATTTCCTTCAGGGCCACTACATTAGGGTGCCCAAACATGTTGGTCATGATCTCGATCTCCAATTTCACACTCCGAACATCCTCAGATTTTACCAATCTGTCCTTTGCAATGGATTTGCATGCCATAACCTCCCCAGTCACTTTGTCTGTACAATACTTGATCTTACCAAATTGTCCCAACCCCAATTCATCCCCCATCTCATACCTATTAGTCTACTGCTCACACTGTGTCATTGACATGGGTTATTTGAGGCTGAAAGGAGCTCTGTGATATTGAAAAGAGTTCTATGATAGATTGATGTTGAAAAGAGCTTTGTGATATTCATAAGTTTAGTGGATTAATTGTGATATTTGCACTATCTAATGCATCTTCTCACACTATGTCTAATGCATTTTCATCTGCTATCCACAACTGCTTTACCAGAGAAGAATCCACAACCAAGAGGATTGTTTGGTACAATTCCAATGCCCAGTTCCCTGAAGACAAACAGGCGAATTCAACTATATATTTGCATGAGATGTTTATTCCTATATGCTTGTTTAATTAGCAACTATTTCTAAGACTTCAAATAATAAATTATCATGCCAAGACTTTGAAAACTTTATAGTGAATCCTAAACTCTGCACCATCCCCGCCATCATCATAAATAGTGAATCCTTAAACATGAAACCTAAACCTATGATCCTAAAGTAATAATTAGTAAACTAAAACCCTTAGAGCAATAAAAGATGATAATTATCTTTGATAATAAATCATGACCCTCTAACCCTCAACCTTAAGCCTTATAAACATTTATCTTCTGTTTCAGATATGAACACCATGAAAATTACATTAGCGGAACAAAATCTCGGTTACATCATCATGCCAAAGATTCGAGTATGCCAACCACCCTTCCCTCTATAGGAAAGGAGTAAAAATACCAGCATTGGCTCCAATGCTGAGACAATTTGTATATTTTCTTAATACCCTTATCCTTGCTGGAATCTGCAATGCTAAATCTGATTTGAAAACTTTGGTTTCCCCAAATACATTTCAAAAACTTAAGGCTAAAAAATGTTATAGACATAGAGAGAGACCTTATAATCCAATGGGACAGGTATACGTTGTAAGATGACCACTACTGACTGGAGTAGGTAGAAAATGCATTGACAGAGAATCCCAATGAAATGTAGCTTCAATACTGAAAATTTCAAAACTTTATGCTAGAACACACAATAGAGAGAAAACCTTGTAACCCAATCAGACAATTATACATTGTACGATTGATAATTACTCCCAACTAGAGTCAGTAAAAATGCTTGCATTTTCAAAAGATGAAAGCTAAAACACGTGATAGAGAGAAGACCTTATAACCCAATCAGACATGTATACGTTATAAGATGACCAATACTAACTAGAGTAAGTAGAAAATATATATCCATAAAGATACATGTTGTTGTTAACAAAGAATTCAACAAGAAGCAGGGGAAGCCATGAGATAAACATAAGTGCAAAAACATTGTTCACACTTCCATCAAAATCTCTTTGATTGTAAGCTAAAATAAAATAATGATGATGATGCAATTATTTCATGGTCCACTAAGTCCATCTCTCAAGACATCTAAGGACGAATGAAGGAAACTCAATATTGAATGTTGTCCAGAAGAAGAGTTGGGGGAGAATCCA
>SNQJ01S0031708.1:60813-78338 GCA_010110895.2 Picea sitchensis
TTGTGAATGAACCTCCTTAAGATAAATTTCCAGATTTCCCACTTAACTTATAAAATGCTCTTATGTGCAATAACCATGAACCAAATGTGTTGTCTGATTTATCATGTTTAAAGCATGAATTCACCCTTGGAAAGTGAGTAAAAATTTTAGATCTGCTTTGAATAATGAAACTTAAAAGATTTCAGATCTAAATCCAACAAAGATTTCGGAAAATTTAAACCAATAATGTGTTAGGGTGAAATGAACAAATGGATCAAGATTTTAACACCATGAAACAATGATTTGCCCTACAAACAATATATGAACTTTTTTAGATTTGCTTTAATGATTTAGGTTTAAGAGACTTCAGATCTAAGTTAAATTTCCTTAAAAAATATAAACCAACAAAGCAATTAGTAGGAACCAGTGGTAATTATTTGCATTCTAATCGAACCAGTCCCGAATTAACTGGTAATTCCTACTAAAGATTTAGAATATGTCCCGAATTATTTGCATTCTAATCGAATTATCGAATTTCTTTTTTTTTAACCCGATTCCGGTGAATTTGGTAACTATGGCGTAGACTACCAGTTAGAGTTAGTCTATCCTCTAGGAAATTGAGCGGCTCAATTTCGGGAAAAACCCCCCTTGAGTCAGCGACCAACTAGATAGATTCATGGACAGTTCTTTAACCAATCCCGAATTAGTCATTCTAATGCAAATAATTCGGGACATATTCTAAATCTTTGGTAATTAACTGTGATAATGGATATGTAGTCAAATTAGTAGGAACTAGTGGTAATTAATGGAGGTAATTAAATTCTGCTAATTACCACCATTAATTACCACTGGTTCCTGCTAATGTAGAAAATTTTGAATTCGAATTTCCATTGGAACTTGGTAATTATGGTCTACGCTAGGCTTACTCTACCAATATCCTTTATCCAATCAAAATATCTTATCCATTCGTTTAACTAGTAGCAACTATTTTGTTTCGGCTATGGTGATGGGGTAGTCATATTATAGCTTGTTCTAGCATTATATATCACTAAGAAACAATATATCAGAGACTATATCACTATATCATACAAGATTTGCAAATATCACATAAATCATAAAAGGAAATAATGTCTACTATCCAAGGAATCGATGAAAGTTGAATTTTACTGCAAGTCGGACGAGGAGACGGACAGTGATGCAGCTTGGAGCGCAGTCCTGGCATGAGCAAGTTGCTAGATTGGAGCAGGAGCGACTTCTGTGAAGAAACTCCTTTCCATCCTCCTTCGCACCTACCAGGACAGATTTAGCGCCATTAAATAAATTCGAAATTTACCATTTAATGGATGGTGTGGGAAGGTGGTGAATTGATGGCAGGCTTTGGATTTGGATGTGGATGATGGGTGTGGATGATGTATGGATGGTGGTAGATGGGATGGGTAAAAATTGGATGTGGATGATGGGCGTCGTGGATGATGTATGGATGGTGGTCAGGAGCTCCGCCCGGAGATGGGATGGGTAGGGGGTCGGAGCTCAAGCTCTGATATGATCGGTGATGGGAGTCACATGGAAAAGGACTGTCGGCAAAGATCCATTTCATTTGGACCTTAGCCACATACTATAGTATCCAAACTTTGGTTACATCAAATATGCCTGGCGTAGTAGGAGAACTAGAATGGCATCGTATCTGTCTACGTTCTAGGGTTGAAGCCACAACTGGGGAATGTTGCACATCTATAATCATCATAACACTACAGGTCAAAAATGAGGACGGGTACACAAAAAATCCTAAACAAATAAATCTTCTCACTCAATCCAACTTACGAGGGACAATAGGAGATGCATTGTTACGAGCTTGCCAAGTTTTTCTCTTTTCAATATTTGTATTATCTGATTTTTTCCCAAGATCAAACCAAACTCTTACTCTTCGACCTTGCCAAGTTTTTTGTTCAGTCTTAGTTTGTAACACTGATTTAGGGTTCTTGAGTATACCCTTTGGTATAATGATCTATTCAATATATAGAAGTTTATATACTATGAATACAATTGAGAAAAAGATCCTTTATCAATTAGGTACAACTTGGATGGTTGAGAGGAATGATTGTTGTCCTCGCCACCCGGGTTCAATTCCCTTAAAAAATGACATGAATAAGTATATCGTTGTAATGGCTTCGAGCCTTCTTTCACTATATGTATTGGAAAGGTTCCTTTGATTCAATTGAATATCAAGGAAACTACTTTTAAAAAAAATTGAGAAAAAAATCATTTATTCAACAACAAAGCCATATTAGATTGGGGGGAAATGATTAGCTGTGTCGTATATAGAGATTTCAAGTTTCTATTCAAAAAATGATTAGCTGTGGAGTAATTTTAATTTTATACAGAGATTTCAATTCCCTATTCAGAACCCTCCTTGTTAGGTTGAACATTGACCTTCCCAATTAAGATGGAAAGGAAGGCATTCCTTAGATTCACCTTGTTTAGACCATGCTATGCTAAGGCAGGGAGAATATTTTTTAGACGAGCTCAATGTGGTTTGTGATGCCAAGCCCACGTAACCCTATGGGAATAAAGATTCTGTAAGCTATAACATGCCTCAATAGAACCAGAAAAAAATTCTTTGCTTTGTGTCTATTATATCATGGAAATTATTATATTATAGGCTAAGACTACTTAATTTGACCTAGATCTATAAGTGTCTCACCTTTGATAGCCATGAATCTATGATACACATTCTTACAGGTGCTTCAAAGAAAAGTCCATATGGAAATGGGCATCTAAGATTGTTTGCCAGAGATGTTAAATCAAACCAAGATTTATAATTTTGACTAAGGGTGGAAAGTGATGAAAATTAATGTTTAGCTTATACTTAAAGAGAGATTGTGATGCCTTTTAAAAGGATGTCTAGGTGCCTCCCAAGATAATTAATGTGATAGTTTCTTAACTATAAATGAACTCACTAAAAGATCCTTAGAAATTAGAATTTTAGTTATTGAATAAGATTATGGGATAGATGAATTCCCTTGTACATTTTACAAGCCGTGTCCCATCTTCGAGAGGTCAAGACAGTGGAGCACTTGATCTTCTACTGCCCCATCTATTAAAAGAATTGTGAGCAATTCTATTGTTTATTTCGAGGAGCTCAGACCCTCTCCACTTTTTCCAAGCACCTCTAGAGATGCCTAGCCTTATACATGTAGAAGGGATTCAAGCTTCGTTTTCATTCTCTTGAACCTCCTCCTAGACTAGATTCCACCCAGAGGATTAGTTCATTCTTTATGGTGCTCCCATTATCTAGGGGCCAAGAGACAAATTGATAGCAACATTATTTTTGACTCTATATGTATGTGAACTAAAAGGAGAATCCCCCTTCCCCAACGACCTCAACAATATTTTCAGACTAGATCCATTACCAACAGACAAAGAGACCATCCAAGATTAAACAATGGTTGACCCCTTTCACACAACAACTCAGTGGACATTTTGGATTCCCCCCCAACTCTTCTTCTGGACAGCATTCAATATTGAGTTTCCTTCATTCGTCCATAGATGTCTTAAGAGATGGACTTAGTGGACCATGAAATACTTGCATCATCATCGTTATTTTCTTTTAGCTTACAATCAAAGTGATTTTGATGGAAGTGTGAACAATGTTTTTGCACTTATGTTTATCTCATGGCTTCCCCTGCTTCTTGTTGAATTCTTTGTTAACAACAACATGTATCTTTATGGACAGATATTTGTTAATGCACCAAGGTGGTATATATCCTTCTTCACGATGATATATCCATTTCTAACACAAGAATCTAAGAGCAAATTTGTTGTCACCCATCCTGCCAGAGTGACAAAGACCTTGTTCAAGTAATACATTGTTACTTCTATTACATTGCAATAGAAAAGTTGGTTTCATTGTAGTATCCTGAATTTTCTATATGTCTAAGGGCTTGGACAGTCACATTCTATCATAATTTAGAGGCTATTCTTTCATAGGTACATTTCGCYAGAGTATGTGCCAGTACARTATGGAGGTTTGAGCAGAGAGAATGATACARTATTMTCTRCARCAKATGGGGGAGTTTYAGAGATATTCATCAAAGCAGGGTTAAAACAAAATATYGACATCCCAGCCACAAAGATGCAATTGTGTTGTATGTTTATTTAATATTGAATGTGAAGCATTAAAAGGAATATAAATGTCTCACACAAAATGTCTGTTGGCGTATTTGTTGAGCCCTATCTTCAATGTTGATAAACTCAAGGTTATGGATTCTAGAGATGTCCCACAATCGCTCTATGATAGGACTTGATAATGGATGAACAACTATAACAACAAACACCCTATAATAAGGCTCGATAATGGATGAACAACTATAACAGTTTCTCGAGTAAGGAATTGAAGATTTCGGCACTTTAGAAACTATTGTCAGCTTACATGTCTAGGACTATTAAATATAGGTATGCTACATACCAACAAAATAACTTCCTTAAATATATGCACTAAGTTACTATCAATCTTGCTTATAATTTGACCTGATCAGGCTGGTGCATACCTTCCAACTCAAGCTAAATGTAAAGGCAATGGAGGTAAATATAGGCATCAAGTTACTATTAATTTATGCTCCAACAGTAGAATACAACGAACAACAGTCCAATTTGCACTACAACAACATTTTCAAAATCCTTACTCTGTGTAGCGATGCCACTCGACTACGCTAAGAATGTTAACGACGATTCTGGATGAACAAGGACTCAGGATCGGGTTTATTTTTCTGTATGAATAAAGACTCAGGATCGGGTTTATTTTTAATGACTCTCAATTATTTGGCCCAATTCATCTCGAACAATACTGGGGGAGTATTGGGAAAGAGGCGAACTCGAACAATTGGATACAAGCATAAACGTTGGTGGATAAAATCAAAGATATGCTTCCCGGAAGTCACACTGAGACTGAGGCTCGGACTGCTCATTCTAATCCAAATCATACTGAGACTGAGACTCGGACTGGTTATCCTAATGCAGCTCAGAAGGCAACGCTGGCGGATAAATTCGAAGGGATGTTTACCGGAGGCCAGACTGAGACTGACACTAAGACTGCTCAATCTAATCCAAATCAGAAGGCGACACTTGTTGATAAGATCAAAGAGAATATCCCGTGAGCCCATAACAAGGAATGATATTGAAGGGGAGAAGGGAGAGACAAAGCACAAGCAATTCAAATTATTCGGTTTCTGGAGTCACTCCCTTCGGTTTACCGTGGAGCATCGACCGATCATAATCAAAGTAATAGTGTGGTATAAAGCTTAGAATAGAGAATAAGATAAGAATTCCATCGTATTAGCATGCCATGTATGGTAAAGTAACCGAAACCAGACATTGAGTCCAAATTACTGCATGGATCAACAACTTTTGTACAAGCAACTGAAGCTACAAACATTAGAGGTGAGAGCAACAGAAGAAGCACCTACCTGTTGATGGAGATCAATACCCCTACACAGATCCAAGTTAGACAGAGTTGAGTCAAACCGGCATTCACCTTCAGATTTGAAAATGTAAAACATGAGGAATGAAACGGGCGTTGAATGCAATGTTGGATGTTGATGATGTATGGATGGTATAGCGTCGATGGAAGAGAAGACGGGACGACGAAGGAAGGGGCCGCGAGATGGGATGGGTAACCAGCCGAGGCTCGAAGGTGATCGGTGATGGGAGTCAGGATGCCGGAAAAGGGTTGTCGACAAAGGTCCCTTTCGTTTGGAGTTTAGCCTATGCCTTTAACAAAATGAACATGACCTTAATAATCTATATCTTTTCATAAATTTAACAGATGAATATGGAAGTGTTCCTCTTTAGGAAGCAATTTTGGGTTGACATGAACATATTTCCAAATTACTATGGGACAATGGTGCAAACCTACGGTCTAGTAGTGTTGGCAGTTTCCTATGTATTGCTGCACAAAATAGGGATTTGGAGATGTTGAATGATTTACTAAATTATGGAGCATATATAAATGCAACAAATGGGGATGGGAACACAACCCTCCATGTTGCCATTAGTAATAGCAATGGATTGAAATAGGTAGTGAAATATCTTTTGGACCATGGAACAGACATAAATAAAACAGATAGTAGTGGTTGGACACCAAGGGGGCTAAACAGATAGTAGTGGTTGGACACCAAGGGCTTTGGCAGAGCAACAAGGACATAACGAAATACTGGAATTATTCCGAGAAAAATCTTCACACCCAGACTTAAGTTTACCTATTGAAGATTTATCCATGTCATTGAGTGTACACGAGAATGAATATTTGGGCAGTGGAATATATAAAGAGATTTAAGTGTTTTAAAAATGTTGTATGTGGGATATTACCCACTGCATAAGAAGGGGTGCCCAGCCAAATGCCAAACGTATGAAAGTGCATAAGTGTCAATACAAAGCCCTCAGAGAGCACCAAGGAGAAAGACAAGCGCCCGAGTGCCAAGTTTCAAATGCCAAGTAAGGAACATCGAAGCCACAGATGGACCGTGCATCCAAATGCTAAGCAACATCACGAGTCCAAGTGGCAAAGTGAGCTTACAGGTGGAAAATTATAAGAGTAGCTATACAGTTGGCTGCGCTCATGATAGGTGACTATTGGCAGATTTTAAAGCTGGGAGGGTGTTATCATTTTGTGATGAAAATCTTATCAAATTTAAAGAAGCAGTGGAGCTCTGCGTTGATCGTTTCCAAGTGCCCTGTTCGAAAAATCATAGGGAGATTACCAACCCTTTAGGATCTGCAGGAGAAAACGACATTCATCATTCTGTAAATACAATTTCCACCCCATCTACCGGAACGAAAAGGAGAAAAAGAGCGAATAATTTTGAAAATACTCTTTTTGGTATAGTCAGAATGCATTCTAACAGTAAACTCAGTGTTGGTATCACAAGTTCTGACGCAATTAAATGCTCGCGGACAAGATCTTCTCTTCCAGGTAGAGTGACAGTCCACAGGCATCACCCAGTATACCGGAAAGCAAACAAGCAACCAGGGAAACTGATATTCTTACCAGATTCAATTCAAGAGCTCTTGAAAATCGGTGGTAAATATCCATTTTATAAATACTCTCATGATTTCAGGAGTTAAGATTTCTAATAATAATCATCAGAACATTTCATAAAATCTTAAAACTAGGCATTCACAGAGTTGGTGTTTTTGCAGGTCAAAAATTTGGTTTTTTCCCTGTGAAAGTTTTGAATGAAGAAAATGCAGAAATGGATGATATTCACCTTCAAATTAGATGGAGCAGAAAATGCAGAAATTTTTGATGGAGATCAATACCCCTACATAGATCCAAGTTAGACGGAGTTGCCCTTCGACTGGGCCCGCATTAACCTTCAAATTATCTTTGTCTATCACCTTCAAATTATCTCCGCCATAAGTAATTTGGAAGCAGATTTTCGTGAACAAATCACATGAACTCTCGTAGCTTTAGCCTACGCCCATAACAAATGGTGAAGGCTCTCTACGCGTAGGCTTTCTCCAGTGGCAGCTTGCTGAACAGTTACATGTAATGTGGCTCGGAGGTAATCGGCGACGGGAGGCATAGGCAGCTTTAGCCTACACCCATAACAAATGGTGAAGGTTCTCTAGTCGTAGGCTTTCTCCAGTGGCAGCTTGCTGAACAGTTACATGTAATGTGGCTCGGAGGTAATCAGCGACGGGAGACGGGTAGCGGGAAAATGGTAGGTGGTGAATTGATGGCGGGCTTTGGATTTGGATGTGGATGATGGGCGTGGATAATGTATGGGTGGTGGTAGATGGGACAGGTAAAAACTGGATGTGGATGATGGGCGCCATGGATGATGTATGGGATGGCATGTATGGACGGGTAGACGGCCGGAGAGCAGAGGTGATCGGCGACGGGAGTCCAGACTCCGTGGAAGGATTGTCGGCAAAGGTCCATTTCATTTGGACCTTAGCCTACGCCAATTTTTACGCTGTGTACGACAACCGTGGCAGTTGTAGTTAGTGGTGGTTGTACATAATTTGTACGACTGCTACACGACAATTAAATTGAATCTCCGTACAAGCTGAAATTAGTTCTAGTATGGCGTGCAACAAACTGTACGGTAATTGTTACGACATGTACTATGATTTTATGGCTAAGAGTTGGTACATACTCAATCAATTAATCTTTCTCGGAATAATGTACGGTGCCAATTCAAATGATTCCTTGTAAATCCTTGATATATATATATATATAATTTCTTCAAATTGCACTGGAATAATCTTATTGAAACTTTAATTTTCTTTTTCTTTGTCAATTTTGATTATTTCAAATTTGCAACGGAGTATATTTTTTTGTGTGTCTGACCCAGGGTCAGATTGTGGTCAAGGACCTTAAGAAATTATAGAAATTATGATAATTTTTTTGTGTGGTTAAAAGCTTGTATGGCCAAAGGCCTTGCCTTGGTCAAAGAGCTGAAAAAATATGAAATTACTTGAGTGTGATCAAAGGTTGGATCAAACCTTAGCTCTGATATCACTATGAGAAACAAACTTGTTTGACAATTATAAAAACATTCAACTTAAGTAAGATAGAATAAGGTAATCCATTTAGGATGAAATAATATTATATTTAGTAATAATGTATATGAATGAATAAGATAATACGAGTTTACAATGGCAATGAGGGTCTGTATATATACTCATGCAGGGGTGCCCTTTCATAAGAGACATGACCTTTTATATGTCATGTCTCTTCATAATTAATTATTAATTATTAGTTATTTATATTTACATATTTTACATATTTGTGTTTGTTACATCCTCTAATTACCCCTAGGTGAGAGGGGGTAACAAGTCCTTAATGTGGTGAAATAGAGGTAAGCATATGGAATAGGATTAAGCCCTTAATATGGTGACATATAGGAAAGAATATGGAGTGGGTATGGGCCCTTAATATGGTGGCATAGAGATTTCTATTGATTCAACAAAAGGTAAGCTTTAAAGAGAACATGGAGTCACAACTTAGACTTTCCATTGATTCAACAAAAGACAAGCCTTAAAAGAGAAATGGAATCGGTTCTTAATATGGTCACACATACCCTAGATGTGACATCAAAATAAGGAAAGTCCATACCATAAAGACAAGGAACACACTATACATTCCCATAAGTTTGATCCTTTGAATAGGTTCAATAACATTACCATAAATTTGATCCTTACCTCTAAGTGGTTAAATAAGTTCAACAAAAGGCAAGCCTTAAAAGAGAACATGGAATTTCTTAATATGGTCAAGCAAACCCTAGATGCACCATCAAAAGAGGGAAAATCCACACCATAAAGAAATCACACTATACATTACCATACATCCCTAGATGCACATCAAAAGAGGGAAAATCCACACCATAAAGAAATCACACTATACATTACCATACATTTGATCCCTATCTATATGGTCTTGCCTAAAAATAGAACATGGAAGTTCTTGATATGGTCAAATAGACCCTAAATGCACCATGAAAAGAGGGAAAAACCACCCCATAAAGACAAAACACTATGCATTACCATACATTTAATCCATACCTCTATGATCCTACCTTAAAAGAGAACATGAAAGTTCTTGATATGGTCAAACAAACCCTATATGCACCATAAAAAAACCTTATATGCACCATCAAAAGAGGAAAAAGCCACACCATAAAGACAACACACTATACATTTGATTCCTAATTCTATGATCCTACCTCTAGATACTATATACAATGTAAAAATACTCATGGAAATAAAACTTTAAAATCCCATGGAAAAACTTAATCTATGGTGTGAAAATCATCACTCCATCATTATTCTTAAACATGTTGAGTGAAGTAAAAATGACTAGTAAGAAACTTGAAAGAATATGAAATAAGCTTGGGTCCTTAATATGGTGTGAAAATCATCACTCCATCATTATTCTTAAACATGTTGAGTGAAGTAAAAATGACTAGTAAGAAACTTGAAAGAATATGAAATAAGCTTGGGTCCTTAATATGGTGACATAGAAGCAAAAATATGGAATGGGCTTGGGCCCTTAATAAGGTTATATGGAAAGACTTAATCTATGGTGTGAAAATCCTCACTCCATCATTATTCTTGAACATGTTGGGTGAAGTAAAATGGACTAGTAAGAAAGTTGAAAGAATATGAAATAGGATTGGGTCCTTAATATGGTGACATAGAAGTAAGAATATGGAGTGGGTTGGGCCCTTAATAAAGTGACATAGAGCCTTCCATCAATTCAACGAATGGAGTGGACTTGGGCCCTTAATTTTGTGACATATAGCTTTTCATGGCTTCAACAAAAGGCAACGATTTTAATGTAATACGTCTATGTTAAAATGGGAAAGAAAGTTTACTCTTGCAATTGTTAGTAAGTAGATTATCATGTAATATCATGTGGATATAAAAAAAATAGTTGTGTATAATATTCTTCAAAAACACAAAGAAGAAGGTCTTATTTAATGTAATGCATTCCATGTTAGAATGGGAGAGAAAGTTTACTCTTGCAACTGCTACTATATATCATCGTGTAGATCTCAAAAAGAATTGTAAATAATTTTCTTTAAAAATATAAAGAATGTCCTCATCTAATCATATTGACACATGCACGTACCTCTAGTATCTTGAAGATTTAAAAAACTTTGTACTAGAGCATCCATAAATATAGTGACAAAGTATCCACTTTTCCTTTTTCTTGTTGTTTCGAAGTAGACGATCTTACAATGGGAATTCTAGAACATAGAGTGAACTTAGGTTCTTAATATGTGACTCTTATAATGGAAATTCTAATTAAGAGAATGTGGAGTGGACTTGGGTTCTTAATATGGTCACATTGACCATAGATATATGCTCAAATAAGGAAAGGCCAAACCACACCATAAAGAGGAGGAACACACTATACATTACGATGAGTTTTCCTACCTCTAGGTGCCTCGAAGGTACTTCACAATGCAGAAGAACCCATGCGAATAAAACCTTAAAATCCTGTGGGAACCTTAATCGAAGGTGTGAAAATCCTCTCCCCACCATTATTCTCAAAACTATTGGGTAAGGTAAAAATGCCCAGCTAGAAAGTATATAAAATGGGTTGGGCAAGCCTTTAATATGGTGACATTAGAACTTTTCAAAGGTTCAACTCACCTTACGGTCCATGCTCACAAAGGTGTGAGAAAGCTATGGAAATGAAATCTTGAACCTTAGTTTAAAATGTTTAAAACTTAGTTTAGAGTATTAAACTCCAATGGTTCCCACCATTAATTCCAAGTTAATATAGGGGTGGTCATAGTTATAATATGGTGAAATGGAACTTACCATGCCATCCAACAAGGCAAAGCCATGTCATCTTGATGGATACATGTCACATAGACAAGGCAAAGCCACATCATCTTGATGGATACGTGTCACACAGACAAGACAAAGCTGCCCCATCTTGATGGTAAATATACCATTTGAGTGGGCCTAATGGTTAAGAACATGTGTTTCCTCCTAGAAAGTCACAGGTTCAAATCCAGAGGGGGTAGGGTATGTACACCTCCATAAACTTTAGCAATCAAATTGTTGCGTGAAGGAGGACCCTTTGTCCCACAAACAAGGGGTTCTCATACACCAATTTGGTGTTTGTCTTAGCCGTGACCTTATATATATATATATATATATATAGCTCAGGTGGTTAGGAGGAATAATTGTCATCCTCCATGTTACCCCCAACCTAGGGGTAACTAAGGAGATCATGTCTCAAGGCCCATAGGATGTATACATGAAGTGCCAAGAGCCATATGGACATAGCATAGCCCTGGAGGGGCCCTTATTTTTCTTTTGATGCACCCTACACATCACCAGTAGCAACATCCACCACACCGACTTGGTTCCTTCAAGGCAGTGGGTCTTGCTCCATGAGGTAATGAGTCAAGGTATCATGGTACATATCACTCTGATATTTAAAGCATTTGAACATGTTGCAAAGGATATTTCTTTATTTTATAACATTTGCTTGGAATTTATGCTCTTTGCCTTATTTAAACCTGAGGGGGGTGTCATTGTGTTCTAGTAAGTTGGTTTCCCTTGGGAATATGTTTCTACTAGGTGGTTCCTTGAAAATTCATCGTTCATTCCTTACCATACTTGACACTTTCCATACATTTTCCCTCCTCCCTAGCCTTTTGGGATCTTCGGGTTTATTAACCCAAGAAGGGATTGTACCTTATCTCATGCGAAGAAGGGGCTAAGGGCCCAGAGGGTCAAAGTAGCTGGAAAAAAAAATCCAATCATAAAAACCTTTGAGATGTTTCTCCCAAAAATCCCCGAGAAAGTAATGAAATGCTTCTCTGTAAGAAATGGGGACCCACAAAATGAATGATAATGAATATTGAAGGTGTTAGTTGGGGTATAAGAGGTCTCATCACGAATCGACCTATCATGATCATAGGTATTTAACGGTATGAAATTACCATCATCTGGTCACCAAGCTAGGGTAGTGGCCCTCAGTTACATGACTGAGGGAAAGGGGGTCTCATCACGAGCCAACCTTCTCATTTCCGCGAGGTATTTGTGAATGACACTGTCATATATGGACACCAAGCCAGGGAAATGGCCTCCAACTAATTCCTTTAAACATGAAAGAAACATGAAAGAAAAATCTAAGAAGAAGAATGGAAAAAAAATGGGCTTGGAAAAAATGCATTGAGGACAAGGGGCAACTCACCCTACACAAAGGCACCCATAGGTAAGACAATACAAACCCTTGTATGTCATGAACCCCATGCCCAAAGGTTTACCCCACACCATCTCACATACACACATGACTAGGATAGGTTTCACTTAGGAAACACCCTGAACTACAGAGTGATTGGCCCAATAGGGCACCTTGAGACCCTTCCCAAACCTAAATTTGAAAAATTGTATAACATCCTTGAGATTTTGTTTGGTTTGAAAAAGGGGGGTTTGATGCACATGCTCGTGTGTTTTGATTATTAGATGTGATTTACTTGCTATGATACTTGTGAATCATGACCCATCAAGGGAATACTTGTTGTCTTTACAGGACTTTGCCCGGTGGACAGGTATTCATGAGGAGATGATTAGTTCAGTCCTTCATGAGGGCTTGGAGACCATGGATGAATGTTGAGACCCCAAACTTGGGGAATGACAGGGGTGAATCATTTACACATTGAAGAAGGAAGTTGTTGCCTTTTGGAGGCACTATGGTAGGCCTATACGTACGAGATCCACCATTCTTCAATGCGACGATGGCCTTTAGAGGCCTAGAGACCACTCACCCAGCCCATGACATCACCATCGAGGGGATAGGGTTTCATGGAGATAATGCTATGGTAAAAGAAAGATGCTTTGCACCATGTTTGGTAGATGATGGCATGATTAGGACCTAGGAGGCCCAACGTTTCATTATTTAGGGTTGGACGTCCCATACTTGAGCTCAATGTCACCCTAAAAAGGGCATGACATCACCCTACTAGGGTTTTATTGATGTAATTTTGTAAAATTGAATTAAAAGGGAAAATTTTGTAAGGTCGACCCTGTATTTTTTATTAAAGTTAATTTTAGGTCAAAACAAAAATGACATTCATTTTTGACATAAATCATCACACAACATTTGTGGACTGAAATTTTCGCCCTCTTTAGGGGCTATTGGTTGAAATTACTAAGGCACATCTCTTGGGGAAGCTTTATGGTGATGTATCTTGGCATTTTTCATGGTGGAATGATCTTCAACTAGGGTTTGACTTGATTATTCTTGGTGAAGTAAGTAAAAAATCTACATTTTATTCATGTAATGAATGTTTGTGGTCAATTTTGTTTGTTTCATGTTAAAGATTATGAAATTGCTTGTTTAAACCCTAGGGGAGAAACATAAGTGCTTCTTTCTCCCTCTAACTTTTCTACTATCTTAAATTGTCAATTATACATTGTTTTAGAAGTGATTACTAGAGCCCTAAAGTGCTATCTCTCTAGTAACTCCACTCTAATTACTAAATACTTTTCAAAAGCCTAAGGAAGGAAGGTGCACTAGGGCCTAGAAGTGCCTACTCTCTAGAAAAACCTATTCTTAAGACTTAGATGTTTGAGGCCTTGAAGTGCCAACACCTCTTGCATCTACCTCTTTCCTTAGACAAATATTATCATTGATTTATTTCCCAAGTGATATTGATGTTACCATTGACTCCATAAGCTCTAAAAAGGCACTAGTCCACTTTCTTAGTGAATGGTTAATCAAACAAACACTCAAACTTCAATCCCTCAAGATTTTACTGACATATACTAACACTAACTTAGCATAAAACACTAACTTACTTGCTTCTGTTATAAACATTTGCTAGATCCATCCAAAAGCAACAAAGTTTTTGCATAATTCATATTATTTGCTAGCTAATCACTTCATAACTTTTTCATGACAAGTTGTTATCATTCTAAGTGACAAATGCTATATTTTCATTGTCTTTTAAAGCATTTATGAAGAGTATTTCTTGTAGTTGTTATACATTACTTATTGTTGTTGTAAACTTGTCCATTACATATATTTCACTGGTTTATTCTCTTATTGAAGCATTTATATCATTTTTTTACTTGAAATTTCCATATATATGCTTGTTGTCTTGTTTCGAGCAAGTACACTTCATCTTCTACATTTTCTTCATCCCGTTGAGACATAAACTTTATGATACCACTTGACTTGAGTGACCAGTGAGAGGGGGGTAAATTCTTTCTTTTCTTTAGTCCACCATCCCTTTAGGTCACTAGGGATGCCTCCCTTGGGGTAGTTTCTCTCCTACTCCTAAAAGAAAGGGATCTCCTATTAAGGTGACATTGATAGGTTATCCCCATGTTATGCCTATATTGTTTCACTTGCCTTGGGATTTGGGAAAGTATAGATTGCGTGATAACACTTCCCACCTAGGTTCAATTCCCATAAGTGACATGTTGAGCTCTTAACGATTATTGTTGTAATGGCTACAAACCTTGTTGTAGACTTCGTTGCATGGAGGGCATCCCTTGTCCCACAAACAAGGGGGTCCCATACAACGATTTGGTGTTTGGCTTAGTCGTGACCTTACACACACACACACACACACATATATATATAAAGTGGTGTCAAAAGTTATAGCTAGATGAATAAAAATTATTCTCTCAGATAAGATATCCAGAGAACAATTTGGGTTTCTGGAAGGTAGGCAAATCCATGAAGTTATTGGGGTGGTGCAGGAATTTATGCACATTATAAAAATGTGAAAAATCCAAAGGAGCAATCCTAAAGATTGATTTATCAAAGGCCTATGACTGAGTAAGCTGGATCTATATCAGATTGCTTCTAACACACCTAGGTTTCAAGGTGCCTTTCATCAATTGGGTGATGTGTTGTCTAACAACAGTCTCTTTTGCAGTTCTGATAAACGGGTCCACATCCCCCTTTTTTCATACTAAATGAGGACTAAGGCAAGGATGCCTTTTATTACCACTTATTTTTCTTCTATTCATGGAAGGGATAAGTAGAGATTTAGAAGAGGCAAAATCTCATGTGGAATTCCAAGGTATTCCTATTACCCAAACTTTAAAGGTTACACACCTCCTCTTTGTTAATGATGTTATGATCTTTTGCAATGAATTAAGGGGTGACGTGGAAAAATTGTCTAGCATTTTGGAACTCTTTTGAAGATCCATGAGAATTCAAATCAATGAGAGAAAGTCCACTCTCTTAGTCCATAACATGAAGGTGGAGGAAAAAATAAGATATACATATATTTTCCCCTGTGAACAAAGGGACCTAGACGATGGACTGAAATATCTGTGTTTTCAATTGGAGCCAAATAAATACAAAAAAGAATATTGGCTATGGTTGTTAGCAAAATTGGAAAAAAAAAGACTAAAATTTTGGAGATTTAGATGGCTCCCCGAGAAGGTAGGTTGGTCTTGGATAAATTAGTTTTAGAATCTATCCATGTTTACTGGATTTCACTAGCTTGGATCCCCAAAGGAATTTTGGAAAAAGTCAAGAAGATCTGTTTCAAATTCCTATGGGAAGGAACTAAGGACCATTATGTTTTTCTTTGGGTAAAATGGGAATCTTTGGTAGCCCCAAAAATGCTTGGAGGGTGGGGTCTAAAAAACATCTTATTATCAAAGGCTTGTGTAGCCAAGTCTACCTAGAGACTGATCACTGCAAAAAACTTGTGGACTAAGGTGGTCAGCCAAAATTATATTCATCCAGAGACAATGGAAGAATGGATGAGGAGCCCAACAAAAGGAAAATCAAACTGTACAATTATTTGGAAAGCACTGTTAAACTCATTTTCAATCATTAGAGATGGTCTAGCATGGCGAATAGGAAAAGGTAATAAAGTTCGAGTGGGTGTTGATCTGTGGCCAAGAAGTGGGAACAACCGTAACCTTCCTAAGGAGTTGGTTCAACACCTTAAATCAAACCATTTTATTTACATAAGCCAAATTGCAGATTTGGCTCGCTCCTCCATATGGTCTCAAGAATGGAAAGATGCGGGGAAGATTGGACCGAGGGAGGAATTCACCGAATTTCAGGCTACATACACAAGAGCACTAAAGGGAGAACATATTAGAATAATAGATAGGGAGGACAAATTGGTCTAGCAAAATGCCCATCATGGTGTTTATACCTTGAAATTAGGATATTATCAGCTTAACGTTGATCTTCATTAGAGGGATCCCTCTTGATGGTGGAGGGGCCTATGGAAGATAAAATTCCCTATAAAAGCTCACATTTTTATGTGGTGCTTGATTAAGAATAAGATACCCACCTGGGGTAGAATGAAATGAAGAAATGTGGAGGGGTTGGGCTGGTGCACCTTGTGTAAAGATGATGAGGAACCAAGGACACACCTCTTTATTTTTTGTTCCTATGTAAAAACAATTGGGAGTGCTCTTGAGCATTGGGGCAAGCATGCATATGGAAAGGCCAATGTTAAGAACCAAATATCAATATAGCATAGAAAAACCTCAGAATAAGTACTCAACACCTTGAAAAAGAGAGAAATTCAGATAATAAGCCTCTTTGAGGGGGCAACCTCCTTATGCCCACATAAATGTCCAATTACAAGATGATTCCAAATGAAAATGTCTCCTTGGTATATATAGGAGACTAGGAGGTACAATTACAACTAATGGACTCAAGCCGACATAAATAGAATAACATTACTAATGTAATATAACCCAATTAAGGGGTAATGAGTCACTATTTAGGGCTTAACATGCCTCTCCCCTTGAGACAAGTGTTGTCTGCAACGCTTGAGTAACTCTGGATGCTTATGTATAAAAGAATCATCTTACCAAGTGGAATCTTCAGCCGATAGTTTCCTCCATTTAATGAGATACTCTGAAATGGATCTATTCCTCAGCTGGCGAATTCTTGTGTCAATGATGGCTTCAGGCTCCAATATGATTTTTCCTTCCTCGTCAAGTTCTAGCAATATAGTTTGAACTGGAATCTTGTCACCTATAACCTTCTTTAAGCATGAAACATGGAAAACTGGGTGTACTTGTGA